>KN837137.1:82303-98589 GCA_000827215.1 Sphaerobolus stellatus SS14 | reverse complement strand
CAATCAAGATAAGAGAAAATACAATGATGGTACTAAGACGAAAAAGAAACATAACCCATGTAGGCGACCCTGTACTGACCGGCCCTGTCCCTATAACCCGCGCGGCCCCCTCCCGTGCGGGGCCCACTGTCTCCAACCTAGCCTCCCACTCTCTGGCCACAGAAGTCGGCGAATATGTTGCTGGGGAAATCCGAGCGGAAAAGAGTACTGACAGTTTCCGGGTGGAAATGCTTCCTGGTGATTATTAGTGTTGAAAATAATCCCGGGCGGAAATCTATGGTTGTCCCCTGACAGTGCCAATTTTCAACTAAAAACAAACCAATTGAACATTTAAAATATATTCCAGAGTAATTTTAGTTACCGAAGGTTGGAATACTCCATCCATTGTGAATGGCAGTTCTATCCAGCTGTATATCTGATAGCAGAAGAATTAGCAAAGCTAAGCAAATAATATACAAATTTACTTACGCACTGGCCCTTGAATTGCGACGATCCAAAAACAGGCTGCACTTTAAACCGAGTTGGATTTCTTAGACCAGTATTGCCTGTCGCCCTTATGCTTGGCACCACTCGATGTCCATTAGATGTTCCTCTTCTCTCATCTGAACCTTCATCTTCAACATACAAGTCAACCAAATGATTGTATTCTTCATTGAATTTCTCCTCATCTTCTTTACTCTGTTCAATGCTCTCTTCAGCTGCCGTTTTAATTTCATCTTCAATGTCAGTATTCCCTTGAAACATATCTTGTGAATCTTCGACATCACTGGCATCCTCAGTTTCCTCTTCAATTTCTTCAGTCTTCACTGAAATCAGTATACTACACATGAATAAAATAGGTGATAGCTTACCTCAGTACTGTGGCTTTCAATAGATACTTCAGACCAAGTATTCCGATTCTCCTGTGCATTGAGATCATAGAAATATTCGGTACCATTAATGTGGTCAATAACCATTTCTCTGATGAATATGGATATTGTGTTCCACGTGAGATATCTGGTACACAGACAGTGAGTGAACTACTTAGTTCCATGCAATTTTAACCTCAATTTTAAGTGCTAAACAGCTGATGTAATTTCTATTCATTGATAATGTTTATCAGACAAAGCTCTAGATAATCTTAGTCATGCATACAATTTCTATTTTTTTTTAGCTTCGGCATTCAAGCAATATCCCGATGATTAACTACTGGATGCTAAAGCAGTCCCGGTGTCCAATAGGTCGCCATTCGAAAAGGGTATTTACATGATAATAAACCGAAGTATATGCCACTATATCATGGTGACAGAGGAGGAAGACCACCCGGTCACTACTGAAAATGTATGACTCCAGTATACAGTGAATTTTCAACTGTATCATGAGTGGCCAATAATGACCGTTGGCAGCGAAGGCCCTGGCTTACTCACGTGACCTAAATTTCCCAAACTGTCTAATACTATATTTAGCAATGGGCAACCGGCGTTCCAAATTGGGACCAATGCCATTTATTTCCCTCACTCCCTTCCATGACGTTCTTCCAACCTCTGGTGTCCAAAAAATAAAACATGCGTTAACAAGTACAGTGATGGACCCCTACTTGGGACATGACTGTCACTTGGGACACTTTCAATGGTCTGTTTCTCAGCAATGCAATTATTATTTCCTCATGCAACAATTATAATATTATTAATACCCTGAAATGCCATGGAAATGAGTAAGATGACTCCCAGGAAAATACAAGAAACATCAGGCAGGACTTTGACAGGACTTGGCCAGAGGCTAACCTGCTATGTGACTACTACTTGAGACAGATGAAATATTCAGAAACTCTTACTAGATATCCAAACCCTGCTGGTATCATGAGCTAGAAAATAAGTTTGAATACGTAACCTTGATTCCTAATGGACAGAATTGTAAAATACAAGGTGTGTATGCACTGGTGGGAAGATTTCAAAGTTGTGTCTCAAGTGGGGGTCCATGACTGTATACATCCCATAGTTTCTATAAAATACAAGTGAGCCCATATTTAATAGACATCCACTCATACAACTCTCTGAATATCTGATGTACCATGGCCACAACTACGATATTCGGAAATTTCACTGTTGCTGATGGAATTGTTATCAATGCCCCAAGCAATGGTAGACCCAGCTATACGCTATACAAGTCTTCGACGTACATGGCTGATCTTCAGTCATCTGTTCCCATGCTCATTCACTCTTATTTGCATCCTGAAGCAACACCTCTGATCAATAATACATCCAACTTCCTGTATGGGAAGATCTGTTCTCCAGTTGGTTAACCGTACATGATAGAAGCGATTAACATGTTTCAATACCCCGGAAACCCAGGTCATGCAATGTACAGTGAGGTTCCTGCATTTGTGCCTTGAGTTTGTATACTTGGACATGTAGCTGGCAATGTAGAAACCACATATGATGGCAGACGAATCTTTAATATTCAATCTGCCGCCTGGGTCAGAGACCAACCTCAGGCAACTAGCTTCATGTTAGTCTGTCTAATTACTACACTCTTTCTTTCTTTTACTTCTAACAATATTGCACAGGGTTACTTTCGAGAATACTATACACTGGAAGAAAACAAGCCCACTGAATGCCGGTACTGCCATGTATTTAATAGGTCATTTGCTTGGCAGGCACAAGAACAATCTTCCTCTATTGAATATTGAAGATATTACTTTCTACGCAGGTTCACGACCTGATAGTTCTGGAGTCACTGGATAACATGTAGCAACCACAACAACCCGCCTTTCAGCGACAAACGGCTGGGAAACCAGTATGGAACTATACAACATAAATATCATATCAATAAATTAAAACTTTTCATCGCTTCTTAGGTAACTTGAAGGCAAAGCAGCACGCTGGCACTTTCAGCGATCCCATTACACTCAGCTCAGGTTATTAATCCATTTATGAATGAGCAAAGCTAACAGTTCTTTATAAGTAGATAGCAGTGATGGACAATCCAGTAACAGGTATTTATTGTTTGTTCTACTGAGTATATTATATTCCTAACCATAAACCAAGCAATTCTCCCGAGGTTCTCCCAGTTAGCTCTCGCACTGGAGCCCGAAGCAACGAGTCTTCTGGACAACACGTGGATAGCTTGCCTGCAGCGTCTCAGACTCCAATACATGGTGAGCCATATTTATTTATAACGGTATTTAATTATTGATACAAAATGATATATTTTCCCAGGTCACCCTACCTCATTAATTATTGGTGTAATTAGCAATGAGGCACGAATGCGATGCAATTTGGGACCACATTATCCCACATGCGACCACTTTCACCAATATAGTTCATCAAATAATAATAAATAATTAGTACATCCTGTTGCCTGCTTCCTTCCTTCACCTTTCACCTCTATTCACCTTCACCCCCCTTCCTGCTGTAGCTTGTCCTCTAATATTTTATTATTAATGAATCTTATTCCTCACTGTGGTCTAGATGTGTATACCTCAAGTAATCTCAGCATCAAGCTTTCTGGCGGGTTGCATATGGACATTGGCAAGCTCATAGGGAGAGGTATAAATGGTATGTGTATTCCAACTTATACCTGAGCATTGATATCCTTATTTTCTATAAACTAGGTGGTGCAAGAATTGGCCACAATTCTGAGGGCAATCTATGTGCAATCAAGATGTCTGAAAATGGAGTAATTCTCCAGCGTGAGACCATAGTATACTGTAGTATGCAGAACGTGTTTGGCTTCCCAAAGGTGAAGGGTAGCAAACTGGTCAACCCAAGACTTCCCACAGTGCCACAATCAGGTTGGTCGACCAGTCTAAATGTGCCCATATACACCCACAGAACCTGGTCGACCAACTCTTATCAGTCACGGTCACGCATTATGCTAGGAACTCGGGATTTATTGATGCCATCCGAGGCATGCCTCGCCCGTTCCTCCACCCGCCAGCCACATGCATGCTTGCAGGTGCTGTTGCTCTTTAATATATTGTACACACAGCGGAGCTATTGGATTGAATAGTAATAATATAATATCGTTTATTTCCTTACATGTTCCACGTTTGAGAGATATAGAAATTCAGCTGCATGAGGTTAGGCGAGCAAACTCATCATATATTTTGTACCTGTGCATCAAGAATATATATATAATAGACCTAATAGAGACTCTCACCCGCAGCTAAATGCATGTCCGTCGAGAGCCTCTTCCTAGCTTGTTTACCTTTACGGGCTACTTGCAGTCTACGTTTCTTCTGTTCTTCTTCTAGCTTCAACTTCAACACCCGAGTTTTAGGATCATCAATTTTGCGAGGCCTTTGACCTGGTTTCACATTTGACCTCCTTGTCCTAGATGCCTTATTCCTGTATTGCAGAGTAAGAGTGAGGCGTGGATCTTCCTGGCAAAAGGCTACTTCACTATAGGACAATCAACTGATGCTCTCTATATTATAATATTGGAGACTCACGTTATTTTACCTTGCCTTATGACCTGTCCAATACCACAAAAGTCAAATGGCCCAACAGTCCATTCAGCACTCCGCTTGATGATGTGGGTTATTAGACGGTCATCCCTATCTGTGCCCCATATGATATAGGGGTTAGGGTCTTTGACCCTTTCCTCTTTATCCCACACTCGAATGCTCATTATCCAACCAGCATTCCTATAGGTAATAATGAATAATTGATAGATAGAAAAACATGAATCTGTCTTACTTGCCAAACCTCATCTTATACCTTGAAAGATATCCAAAATGCTTGTGTATGGTCCATACTTATTTGCTAGGTACTCCAGCATTGTACAAGAGCCCTCTGCATCATGCTTTGAGCCTGTCACCCTTTGGTAGATAGAGCTTGGTTCCATATTTCGAAAGGTTCAGATGAGTCCTGGCTGAAGCATTCTTTACAAAATCATGCAAATTTACTGAAACCTTAGGTATCACTGATGAATTAAAAAAATAAGACATCTACCTTTCTTAGCTAAGTGCTTTCGTAACTTGATCATCCCCTTCAGCTCCAGTTCTTGAGGAAGATTACGTTCATCAAATACATTCCAGTCTTCTTGAGTAAATACCAGTGGTCCCAAGGATGGGCATTTCTGCAATGCTTCCCTAATCTCTGAGGGCTCGAAAATATCAGGAATATCATCTCCACTGCACCATTCAACTCCTTGTTTCTCTTTCAGAGCAATCATTGCCTTTGAATAAATCATGAGGTTTCTCAATCAAAAATAATCCAACTGTTGCTCCACTCACATCGTGGAGTGATTTTATCTCTTTAGTGCGCATATATATCCAAACTTCATCGTGTCCGAACACCCTGAGGTGAGGCATATATGCCAGTCTCTGTTTGTCCGTCACTGCCATAGTAAAACCTTCTTCATACCAAACATCCTCTAGGATCTCTCCAAATAAATATTCAATAAACATTGTAAATTAGATAATGAAAACAGAAATACCCTATGACCTTAGTCGTATCTAGGACCCAGGTAATATATGCTGCAACCAATCTAGCAGTGCGAGATGGATTGCAGAACACCTCCTCATAGGTGAGAAATGGGGATAGCCCAGCCCAAAAGCAGATCTCAGAAAATGTATACACTCCTACTCCACCCCAAACCTCTCTAGCCTCAGTCACAATTTCCATCAGATTAGATGGAACAAGACAGCGGCATTTATCTTCTGCTTGCAGCCATTCAACAAGTTTACATAGCCATCCATTCAAATCAACAAGTGGATTGATATGCTGGCTTTTCAGAGCTTGCTGCATTGTTGAATATTGTATCTGGTTAAGCCCACTTTAAAACCAAATGGAAAACAAAAATAAACATGGACGTACACTAAACAGGAAGTCTGCAGTAGCAAAGCATAGTAGATATTCTGAAAATTCAAAGGCTATTCCAATCTTGAAGCCTCGTTTCTGTAGATATCTATTGATAGGTGGATATGTATGTTGATATATGCAGACGTACCCATTGACAAACTCTTGATATCTCGTTCCATATCCTCTTGTTCCATATTTGAGGAAAAGAGTGCTGAGATAACTGAATCTTGGGTCAATAATTAGATATCATCTACTCTATAGACCATACACATACCTGGATCCAGTAAATGGACATATCCAGGATAACATTCCGAGGATTCATCTCAATGTCTCTCAAGATCATCCCCCTTCCTTTCAACTCTGGCCCTGAAATATCCTGAGAAGGCCAGATATTGCCTCTATAATGTCCATTGCCTCTAATTATTTGAGTTTCAGAGCTTAGCAGCTGGACAAAGCATTCAGGAGGGGGAGGAGGATCCCTCTTTCTGCTGTTGGGACGATCTGGAGTGTTATCATCACCCCATATGAAATCCACTTCTTGAGGCCCAAGTTCTTGTAGGAATCGTAGAATCATACAATAGGCAGTATAATACTCCCTGAACTCTGGCATGATAGGGGAAGATGAGAGTGGCTGGATCTGTGACTGTGCAGTTATTATTGGAGGGGAAGTTCAAAGGCTATTATCTATGGTGGATGGGAAAGGACAGCTACTTTGCCGCCTTGGCGCTGCAACCGGAAGAGTGCTGCTGCTCTCCGGCCGCTTATCCAATGTGGCACCCTTACCGCTACTATCTTGAAAGTATCGGGATTCTCACTCTCGGGAGTATGCGATATCCTTGATTATCCCTAAATGTTAGATTGATTTTACAGCTCACTTGCGCGGTCTGCCTATTACAATTGAATTAATATAATAATTTGTCTTCTTTTCCTCAACAAGATCAAGAACTTATCCTTGACCAGTCATTACTTTAATCTCTGAAAATAAATCACTTTAAAAGATTCTGCTACTTATTCGACAAATTTTCGAAATTTACACCCCCTGACCTGTTCAGTACTTGCCGACGGACTTTGAACTTGCAACCTTATTGATCTTATCTAGTAATACACTCTGCTTGAAAGGTCCTTGCTGCTGGTGACAGTCACACGCACCTGCACAGCATTCGGCGTACTCCTTAGCGAGTGCTCAACGTACGGCGACCGTTCACGATGGTCAGTTAATATGCAGTGATATCACTATTTTTTAAGGATTTTTTACCCCATAAAGGGGGGATAATTACCTGAATTTATTTATATAATGTCCTAAGCGTTGCTTGCTGTTCGAAGTGTACACTGGTAAGTATTCAAACTCAATGGGTAATTAAGTATTTTCATAAATATTCCAAAGCTTTAAGAGCGCATTGATAAGTAAAATTAATTAAATATTCTTTGAACAGTTAATATAAACAATTTAATAGGAGGCTCAGTAGTTGAACTTGGCAAGCTTTATCAATAATCATATAGTTAATTATAGCCAAAGACCCAAAGCTAATAAAAAGCTACTATATCGTCTTGATAGTTCAAACTAAGTAAGGAATATAATTAATATACAGAGGGCCTTGCGTTTCCCCAAAGAGCTCTGCGAAAAAAAGCGGCAGATGACAGTCACCGACCTCTGCCGGATTTGGACGGCTATCGATGAAGTCACAGTCATCTTGGTAGGTTTCTCTTCGAAAAAACCTAATATTAATAAATCTTTGTTATTTGACATAAACGATCTAAATCACTGTGGAAAATGCTATTCCCAGTCGCTGGAGGCCGAGCACCGTCAACGACGACCCTCGACGACCTCCGGGCGCCTACGACTTATCAGCGGCGGGTGTAAAACTCATCCTATCACTGTGATAATAGCTCCTTCTACTTACAGATAGGCGAAGCTTGAAGCCTTACTTATTCCTCTACTTGTTTGACACTTCTGAATGCTTATTATAACCATCACACTTTTTAGGTCTCAAGCTTAAGCTTCAATCTCTTGAGATCAAGAAGTTCGGGCCCTGCCTATTGCTTGCCGATAATGACCTTTTTCAGGCAATTTTTCTGAAAGATGGTACACTCTATGTATTTATATGATAATGGTTTACTGTCGAAGTCTCTCTAATAAGTCATCCAGTTTAGAGTCCTTCACATTGTAAATAAATTCGATACTTATTAGTATTAACAACCTTATACATTAGTTTTTGACAGTCTGTCTGCGAGGAAAAAAACCAAAAAAGTGTTTCCATCTACAAGATTATTCAAGTAAAATATTTTCCTGACTTTGCGAAAGCTGGAACCATATGGCAACCTCGAATAAGATATTTAATGAAAACAAAATCGGAATGTTTCTCAAATATCCTGCAACCCTCCCATCTCGTCTCCGGCTTCTTGTTTGAGAATTTCCACTGAGGCAAATATCATGACGAGTTTTCGACGGAGTTTCGCATGGGAATAATCCATAAATTCACACAAAGGACATGGGTTTGGTATAGCTTGTCTTCAGCTTCCGTCTCTTCAGATATATAAGACTCAGCTGTTAGTACGTTGCTGCCCCACCTCTCTGTCCTTCTCCCACTACTTAGGTACGGCATGCTCTCCGCTGCCACAGCAGGACTCTAGTCATATTGTTTGGCATATGTACTGAGTAAGCATTGTCTACTGTTGTTTATTCTGGTTGTATTCTGACCGTTGATGTGTATTGTTTTGTCTATTTGTGATTAGGTCTATCATAATGCATTAATAGAAAAGATTAATAGTCTAGTAGTGTATTCTAACGCCATAGCTATGTGCAATATATATTGATACTACTATACTTGTTTTTTAATTATGTGTTTTATATGATTTTTTTTTTAAATGTGAGGAGTGCCTGATCAGGCCTGATATGCAATTTTGAAGCTTGTCAGGGAAGTGCGTTCTGACTTGTTTCTTCAACCCCATCAACTAACCAGGCAGTCTCAATCTGAAGCCCTGATCTGGCCATATCAGGCTATATCAGGCTACTTCAGACCATTTCGATTTTTGCGACATACTTACCACCTCTTAAACCCCGTTTCACCACGAACCATAGGCTAGGGCCCGAAATAACAAGAAATAACTGCTTAAATGAAGGATATTAAGATCACTACTCAGCATTGAATATGACATGATTACTAGTAAGGCTCCTAATGGAATTAGTCAACGGAGCGTATCAAGACTCCAGGGCAAGACTCGGAGGGCATAATCCGGGTTGATTGCTCTAAGTATCCGGAATGAGTGATGTGCCTGGATACTCTCTAGATTATGCCTAGCCCAGTCGCCACTCAGGAGAGATGCGGCGAAGCTAAGCGAGAGATGACTACGCAGCCGGTCGCTGGCATCAATACGGCATCGAGCGACATAGGGGGAAAAAAGTAGCTGTCCTTTCCCGTCCACCATAATTATCCGACATTAATAGGCATACAATAAATTCAAGAAAAATGCTTTCTTAATGAGGGAGTCAAATGCAGTCAATTACAAGGCTTTTATCTTCCAGGTATTTGGGGACTTTCTAGCTATAATGGTTTATAGGACTGACATCATCAAAGATATAGATTTTGTCCGATTGAAAGATTAGTGAGCTAGAAAGCTGTTTAGACTCCTGTTCTAACTTGCTGCAGAGGGATATTGAATGGATATGTCATTTGTGGGCCCTACACCAACATGTATGTACAAAATCAACATATTAAAGCTACATTATCTACAGTAAGATTTTCCCTCAAAGATAGCTGGTTAAAAATGATCAAAAGAGTATTAGAGAAGATGTTGATAGATCTTTCTTGGAGGCATATCAATCTGTATCTTTGCATTATGGTGACAAACACCTAAAAATTTTTCCAGCCAGCTAATACCTTTGTTACTGGATCTCTTTACTGGGTTAATAATTGACTCAGAGTGGTTGATTTTTTAGAGCTTAATCTCTCTCCCCTTTCAGCACAGTCCCTAGTAAAATGCCTTTTCTTGGCTATGATGTTATAACTCCATTTAAAATTCAGCAAGCCTTAGACCAGTTAGCTTCTCTGTCCAAACAAGCCTCAAAGAGTTATCAGTTTTTACATGCTGTCCTTTGGTCTTAGGTTTATCCTGATGGGACCTGAGAGTAGCATATATGTATGGTCAGCCATAAGTGACTATGGATTAAGATATGACTGGATCACACAAAACCTGGTCACATAATCATTTTCAATATCTTTGAAATCTGTAGACAAGCCCCTTTCAGTAGGCTTGATACAGGAGTATATATTTGATTAATTTCTTTGGCATGAGTAGTATAATAATTCCCAAGCATGCCTAGAGCTCTAATCGGCATGTCTTGCTCATTGATAAATTGAATGACTACAGTTCAGAATTTCCCCTGAAATTTCTCTGGAGGTTGTCCCAGGAATTCTGTCAATTTGGTTGATTTCTTCCTACCATGCAATTTTTTTCATAGGAAATTCAGAAGACATTGAAGAACCTAGCTATGATAGGAAAGTCTTCAAGAGCCATATTAGACTGTTATTATACATCTAATTTCTTTAAGCTTTATCCTGACAGCTCAGGAATTGGTCCAAATGCCTTGCATACAGACACCCCATTCTGCTAAGTCCCACTGGGCGTCTATTGCGGAAAAACATCGAAATATCCAATAACCAGTGCAGATGTTACCCAAGAACCTAGCATTCTATATTGTAACTAAGTCAAAAGTGTAAGTAACATTGGGAGATTTCAAACTGGCACAACTGCACATTTGGGAATGTCTCTGGTCTGATTCTGAGTTCAAGTCCTTCCATTCTTACCGAACACGTCTCTTTTTATATAACAATTTATTTAATAGATAAACAATATTATGAGACCAGAAGACAAGGATATAAACACATAATAACAGAGGCAATATTATTAACAATATGACAGATGACTACTACTTTAAATATATGGGTATCCCAGGCCTTCCAGAAAACATGTAACTAGTATGTTACCTTCCTTTCAATTTTCCTCTTTGACACTGACAGCTTTATCTGAGCAAATTATATTTATTTACTATTTACAAAAATATTATTGCTCCAATTGTGGTGCCACTTCTTTTTAACTGGAACGAAAGTAAACCCTGCCACATCCACTGTAGTGTCACCATCCATATCGAACAACAACAACAAACGAATGACGTACATTCTGTAGCATACCTGTACAGCTAAATTCTTTCTTTCATTGTCCAGCAACTTTCTACAAGAACCTATGATGGCGCATCACAGCATATTTGACCCTATGGCCCTCAAAGCAGTCCTGGCCATGGTTTGCTCAGAGAGAGAAAAAAATATAGACAGTCACAGAAACAAGAACAATTGGATTGTTGACTGGTCAACCGACTGGACTGACAAGGCCGTGGAGGAAACAGTGGAGCGGTGGAGGAGGACAGACTGTGTCTGCACCGAGGAGCAGCTGTATTTTACAGCGCATGTTCTGGAATATGTCAAAATATTACATAGGGCTCTGATCGGACATGGTGGATGTGCTGAAAAGCACAACGAGAATGTAAGCTGCACTTTATTTCTGTTCTGACTAGCGGTGTCTTAATTTTACCTTAGCCTGAAGAGTCTGATGATTCCAAGTGACAGCTACCCAATGGCTTCCCTATTCTTGGCCCAGTCTTTGAACCTCCCCTGATTTCTCATGCTCATATCCAACCTCCTCATATGCGAAAATCGTCCAATAATAAGGAGAAAGAGATCAAGGTCAATGATGGTGATGCCAACAATAAGAAGGCAAAAGATAGTAAGGCAGAGAAATCCCGAGAGAACTTTTTTCAACCTACCAGCGAGAAAGCAAAGGAGGCCAAGATCCAAAAAGAAAAAGCAATGATTGAAGGCCACAAACAACAACTTCCTGTTGGTGCAGAGCCCTCGTTCTATATGTTGGAGCTGGTGCATATTTTAAGCCCCGTTTTTTATCCAGACCAAGTGTTGGATAAGTGTCCGGTTCCAGGGTGTCCAATAGCTAATGAAAAGGAGGCTGAAAATAGCAGTTTTTCTTCGAAGTCAAAGTCAAAGAAAGTTTCGAAACCCCGCCTTCATAAGAAAGGATTTGCTTCGCAGGGTCCTCGGAACTGTTTATGGGCTACAGTTGAATATGAAGGTTATTGGCATGACCTACATATGCCCTATACATAAAACCTTCACTACAACAGCTCCAGATACCTTCTGGAAATATTTTGAGCCATGGCAAGCCGGTGAGACTCTTTCATTTCTGTCACATTGTTTTGCCTATTTATTGACATTAATATAGAGGATATACCTCATTTTCAGGAACGTTCCACATGCACTCGGGAGCTGTTTGATATTTTGACTCAATTTCGTACTAGCTGCAGTATTGGAGCCTTTGCAGAGCATCTCAAGCGCGAGTTATTATATTTTATTTCATTGGCAATTCATTGATAAAAAGCAGAGCTTCATAAACTTCAGAATATGAGATTTTAGCGGAGTTGGTTAAAGGAGGTAAATCGAAATAAAAAAGATGGATTGCTACTAAATGGTGCAGCAGACTATCTAGTGAAACTAATGGTAGCTTCCGAAAAATCTGGTCACCAAGGGCTCCTTGAAATCAACCCGGCACCCTCTGAGAGATTCCTTCATTCAGTTTATGAATTTTGGGTGGAGAAACAATGTCGAAAAGAAAGTGATCAATATATTCGGACACTTGGAAGTATGTTATCAATTTTCTTGTGTTTCCGGTTTGCTAAGGTTCCATCCAACCTATTGTCAGGTCTCTCTATCAGTGTTGATACAACCTTCAAAGCTTTGAAGAAATGCAATATCTATACTGCTGATAAGGGAAAAAAGGCCATTTCTACTTTCAATAATTTCCAAGGTGGTCTTCTGACTCTCATGAACAAGAACCATGAGGTTGTCGGATATGTGAGTATGTTATCTGTTTTATTGACATGATATTAATCTCTACTTGGATTAGGAGCTCCTCTTTGGAAATTCCCCGCTAGAGCTAATCACACCTTTGAAGGAGATTGCAGAACGAAATGATAAGCTAGGGGTTGACTTCCGCAATAAAGGAATGATCAATGTTAATCGTTGTTGCAATGTCAAGGAGACTGTCTTCAAAGCACTTCCAAAAATTGGTGTAAATCAAGATCTTTGGCACTTGATGAATCATATTTGACTACAGTTTCAAAGAAGTCAGCTCATTGGCCACACCTTACAGGAGAATTATCATCTGCACTTGTGCTGACACCAAGCCAGGGGAAAGGCAAGCCAACCATCTTCCGTTCACCTATTGAACAGGCAGAAGGAATGCAGAGGTTATGGGATAAATATTTGGGTCTAGCAGACGTCTGGACAAAAGATTCTCAAGATACCTTTTTTAAGCAACTGGAACATGTTCAGAAGGGCTGTTTACAGCCAAGGAATCCTGAATTGCCTTCGCACACCTCTGTCAATGAGAATCTACATGCCATCATAAATGCATTAACTAAAGGTCATGCATCGAGCCTCAAGACAATCTTCTCCTTGCAGATGCTATTCTGCGACAGAATATCAAAGCGAAGACCACTTATCATACACAAGTGCCAGACTCTGAAACCCGACGTTTCCAGAATGCAGCCAATGGCAGTCCACATCTGTTCCTGTGTAACGACATCCTCAGAGAGACAGAGAAGCTTATGGGAATTATGCAGCCTCAGTTCCTTGATATTTGTAGTAAGCATAAATTTGGATTGGTAACTTGTGATCCCAGGTATGAGAGGTTCACATTTATAATAAAGCCACATACTGATAAAGAAGTAACGAAGTTTGATAGGCATCACCCTGGATCGATACAAAAAGCTTACATCGGAGTTAAAGCAAGAGGAAGATGACAGTTGGGTTTGCTTAGGAATATCTCTCAGTGGTGATTCTGACGGTTATGTCGACCCGGAAGTATGTAATATTATTTTTTTCGTCTCCTTTGTATTTTCAATGCTGATAATGGATTGGTTTCCAGGCACTTTTGCCTCCAACCTCGCCTTTATTGCAGAGAAAGCGGAACCAAGGAGATGTTGATAACGAGTGAGAATTATCTGTCTAGTAATTTTTGTGCTATCATTAACCCTACATTACTTAGAGCTCCATTACCAAAGAAGGCATGGGATTCATCTTTGGAGGTCTCTGAAAATATTCAGGAGTCATCAGGGTCTGCAATGGAATTGTCTGTAAGCATTTAGTTGTAAATGTGTGGTTGATAAGCTCTGATATCTTCAATTTAGATTGATATCTCTATGAACTTGAATGAAGGGAATATACTCTCACCAGTCCAGTCTGCGAAACTCAGTGAAGTTATTAATAGGAATGAAGAGGTAAATGTACCTTCTTCTTCGACATAAAAAGAATTACGCTGACAGCCAGGATATCTGGATTTTAAAGCTATCAATTCTCGAGGCGTCTACTATGATGAACAGTGCACCATGCTCTCCATGTGATAATATGCTAGCTCAGATCATTCCAGAGGTGGGGAATCATCTCTCATCTTCTATGGCGAAGCTAACTTATGCATCAGAGCTCTAATCTCATGTCTCCAAGTATTACAGAGGAGACTGTGTCTTTTTCGCAGCCAGATCAAGAACCCAGTATGAAAATTGAAGCAGGATCAACTTCTCATGCTGCAGTACAGCCTTCTAAAGCAATCCATTCTATATTTGGTAGTATGCCTTCGATTTCCGCAACTGCAGCTGCAAAGTCAAAGCGAGAGTCCCGAACTGCTGCTTATTTTACTGCTGAGACGTCAACTCACGCTTCAGATTTCATCAAGGCAAATCAGATCAAGTTCGGTGATGATTGTTATTATCGTTGGGCAGCGCTTCATTTACAGTATGGCTGGACATCCACACTTTCTAATATGAAATGGGATGAGATAGCCAATATCTATAACAATCCAACAACAGTAATTTCCCCCTATAATTACAATCCTGACTTTGGTGTCCCAATGGATCCTGTTCAACGGGATGGAGCTCTTCTCAAAGTCTGGTGTATAGAATTTGAGGGCATAGTACGAAGATGGCAAGCCGATCAGGATGCAAAAATAGGTTCGGTTTTCGGCTTGCACTTTTTAAAATTATGAGGAACTCATGTCTATTGCAGAAATATCTCGGTGGAAACTGCAGCAATTAAGGATCCTCCTACCGAAGCAAACATCTAAATTGGTCTATGAAAAACCTACAAGAATGGCAAGGAAGCTGAAGTGAAGACGTGCTAGTGTTGTAACTGTGCGAAGGATGGTGAAGGGGTTGGAAAGAATAACCATAGGAAGTTTTACTGCTCAGATGGAATGCCAAATTGGAGCAAGATTCCATATCCAATGGATAACATGGGTTTAACCCTAACATACAGCTTGAGAACCGGGGCTCGACACTTCTCTAAAAATGGTTGCTTGAGTGCGTTCCGAGAGGCCATCAAGAAGGAGAAGGAGCTCTATGGAGTCGGTGAACAATTGGTAGATCTTGGAATTTTAAATCTTCTAAAATTTGAAGCAGACACACGGGTTAATGGACAACAAAGCAGAGAGGAAGCTTTACTTCAGGGAACTACGGCTTACAGCCTTAGTTATGAAAAGTGGCATATCCCTGCAAAAAATAAGAAGAAGACGTAGTATTCTCTTGTCTTGTCCATACAGTTGTATTTACTGTGTTTATTCATACATTGTATTCCTTATTAAAGGCCAGTCAGAGTGAATCTATTTACCGTTGAACTTTGTAAGATAGCTACCAAGTTGTCTTCCCTATAGCTGTACTGCGACATCTAATTTGGTGCAGAAAAGATACATGAGAATGGCTGTATATAATTTGTGGCATGTACACGTTAGATAAGGAATGAAGGTAGCATTAAGCTAAGTCCTCGGCTACCTAGTACTCCTAGGCGAATCCATTGATAGACTAGTTCAGCTATCAGATATATTAAATTCTCCGTAGTTCCGAGTTATTCTAAGGGTTAAAGAAGCTGGCGGATCCCCTGGTATTAGACTCAGTCCGGATATGAAAATTTCGATCAGAACCTAGGAAGCGACTGGATGGAGGGGGAAATGTCTGACGAAATTTTGCTTCCGCAAGGGGAAATGTCCCAGAGCTCCGCCGCGGCCGAAGGCCGCTGCAGAGATCTCGAGATGACCAGTTTGCCTGAACCTCAAACCCCCGGCCGATAGACACCCACAGGCGCTTCTATGTTACTATTGTAAATATTCATAGAAGTATACGGTGGCATCTATTCCACTTGTTTAATAACTGTTAAATCTTCCTAAAATCTTCTTATGTGATCTAGTTTCATGTGGCTATCGATATTAAACAGAATACTGTGAGATCGAGACGGCTGACTTGCCTTGAAGAGGCGTGAAGATGAAACTCAGCCATAACTCAACATGTTGGAATATCTGAGAAGAAATAATAGAGGTTTATAATCATTCATATCAGTGAGCATTATATCGTTCAAGTGCACTTGAAGTTTGACATTGGACATTGGTTAA
>KN837137.1:42796-80527 GCA_000827215.1 Sphaerobolus stellatus SS14 | reverse complement strand
TAGATAATTCAAACTATTATCCTCTCACTTACAAGGCCATATAATTCAAAATTTGATATAAATATCACTCCAATAAAAACCATAATACAACCAGGTCCAGTGACACTTTTCCTTAACATTTCATTTGGGGTAAATAACGAGGTGTCTCCAGTGATTCTGAAAATAAAAAGTTTTAAAGCACCAGAAAAGGAAAAAAGCTTTTTTTCCCCTTTATGTCCCAAAGTGATTTTTAGGTCATTTGCAGCAATTTTGCTATTTCGAACTTCAAGATTTGGCGGTCACGTGATCACTTAGTCAGCCTAAGCGCCCGAGGTGTGACCTTATTCACACAGTCAGAAACCTCACAAAAACAGGTGTGCAGACCCTGTTTCTAGTCAGTTTTTTATTACAGTTATTAAACTACAGTATTCTAGGGAGTCAATACATGCCAAAGAAATCAAAAGCCCAGCTCCAGAGAGAAGAGAGTCTCAGGAAGGCCCGGAGTACTCTGTAAGCCTTAGAGAGCATCCAAATCCCTGATGAGGTGCCTGTGACTGTTATTGAAGATCAGAATGATATTTCTGGAAGTGGAGAAGTTGGTTCTGCAGAAGAGGATGTGCCAGAATTCATGTTTGAATATGTGGTGGAGTCTGATGATGAGGAGGAGATTGGAACTGATAAGGCAATGGATGGAGAGATAACAAGTGAGGGGGAGCTGGAATTGCTTATTAGAACACTGCAGGATGCACAGAATGCAGCTCAAGAGGAGGAGAGACAAAATAATGCCAGCAGGAAGCGTTCAAAGTTTTATACAGGAAACTCCATGAGGTCACAACAACAACATGCTCTGAACCGTAGACAGCTTGAATCAGAGGGTAAAACAACCTTTATTACCCAATTCTTTCAAAGTTCAAAGCTACAATCCATGCAAGAGACAACTCCAATGCTACATACAATGTCAGATGGACCAGAATATGAGGTTGGTACAGGTTAAATCACATTTTATTTTATATTGATTCTTTCTTTTTTCAAGGTTATAGAAAGGCCTACAATTCAACAGCAGGTTAATGAAGAAAACATATTGCAGGACTTAGATAAGGATGCAACTCTGGTGGAAACCATGACTGGTCAGCCATTGCCAGTCATTGAAGTGGAACCCCCCATGCCCAATGAAAAACTCCATGATTTGCTTCAAACAGTTAGGGATTACAGCCTTGAAACTGCAACAGATGCAACCCTTGCATTATTGACCTGGCAGGACTTTCCAGCTCTGCAACAAGCTAAGGCCAAGTTATCTGTCAAGTCAAAAGACAAGAAAATTGATGTCTTTTTCCGTGCTCGTATCAGTGCCATGGTAGGAGCCCTAAATCTCTATCTGGATTCAACCTTATCATATGGCTGGAGAGAGGCTTCATTACTTGCTGCAAAAGCCTCTGGTCATGGAGTTTATCATGCTCGATGCATTCGACAATGGATCCATCAATTTTTGACATCAGGAAAATTACCATTACATCAATATGGACATTCTCAATCTGTCCTTGAAGATGAGGATTTGTCACAAGCAATTCAGCTTCACCTACAGGAAAAGGCAAAGGATGGCTACATCAGGGCAGAGGATATTGTTGATTTTCTTTCATCCCCAGAGATGCAAGAGCAGTTCTCTCATAAGAAGATCAATATTACCATTCGCACAGCTCGAAACTGGCTTCACACACTTGAATGGCGATATGGAAAGAAACCCAATGGCATGTATATTGATGGACATGAGAGGGAGGATGTTGTTGCATATCGTGTTGAATTCCTTCAACGAATGAAAGAATACATGAAACGCATGGTTGTCTATGACAATGATGGAAATGCCATCAATCCACAAGGGTTTCCAGTTGAAGGAGGACCATTTCGTATCATTTTAGTGACTCATGATGAATCAACATTCTATGCTTATGACAGGAGGAAGACTGTCTGGTTTCATCCAGGTGCCAAGCCTACTCCACAGCCAAAAGGGGAGGGTACATCATTAATGATTTCTGATTTCCTCACCTCAGAATGGGGACGCTTGGTGGATGGTAATGAGTGAGTCAGTTTAGTACTTATTTATCCCCATGTCCTCATCTAGGATTAGGGAAGCCCGCATTATATTCAAGGCAGGAAAGAATAGAGATGGTTATTTTGCCTCTGGGGATCTTCTGAGACAGGTTGAGAATGCAATTGATATCTTTGAGCAAAAAACCAAAGGTTGGGCTACAGGCTTATTTTTATTTGACAATGCTCCCAGCCACCAGAGAAGAACTTCAGATGCTCTTTCTGCATGAAAAATGCCAAAGAATCCTTTGCATGGGTGGACTCACAAGAAAGGTGGTTTACAGATGCGCCAGGGACAACTTCCTAATGGCTCATCTCAAGATTTTTATTTTCCAGAAGACCATTCTTTGATGCCAGGTTGGTTTAAAGGAATGGAGCAGATAATTCGTGAACGGGGATTATGGCCAGAGAAGGGACTTAATGCTCAATGTGAAGGCTTCAAATGTGAACTGGGAAGAACTGATTGCTGCTGCAGAAGGCTCCTATTTACCCAGCCAGACTTTGTTAATCAAAAGTCAGAGCTTGAAGAGCTGATCACATCTCGAAACCATATTTGTGATTTCTATCCCAAATTCCACTGTGAACTAAACTTCATTGAACAGTATTGGGGAGCAGCAAAACAACATTGTCGAGCATCACCACCAACTAAAAATATGGAGGAGATGCAGACCAATGTTATTGCAGCATTGGATAATGTTCCATTGATTCAAATCCAAAGGTATATTTAAATCTTAATAGCTTCTAAAACACCCAGACAAACTTATATAATAACTTAGATATGCAAATTGCTCAGCAAAATTCATGGATGCATACATTAAAGGTCTCACTGGAGCTCAGGCTGCATGGGCTGCTCGGGAATACCGTGGCCATCGTGTTTTGCCTGAAAATATTCTCAAAGAAATGGAGGAAGTTTAGACTAAGGCTTTCTAATTTTTTGTATTTTTATTTTTTGGTAGTTACCACATGAAATATGACTGGATTTTTTTTTTTTCGGCCAGAGGCCATATTTGGCGCTAAGCGCCCGACTAAGCGCCCGCTTACATAAAGGCGCTGGATTTGCATTTCCCATATCTTAGCTCGGAAGTTCTCGTGGCTAGCGACCCCTAGTGATTCTTAGCGAGCCTAGACCATGTATACTACATAAGAAATCGAACAGCTATATAGACAATTAGCTGACCGTGTCAACTTACGTGATGCAACAGCTGATGGTCACATGCAGGGCTGTCACCTCTCGGGTCAGGGCTAACACAATGAACATTCCACCCTGGAGAGGGGCCATTGTCACACTTACGAGCAGGAGGGGGAATTGGCCTTAGGAACGTTCCTTTCAGAAATATAGGGTTACCTGCGGATGTAAAGCCTATCGAGGTGAGAGACTGTGGCCTGAGCAGCAGGATTAAACATGGACACAGATTAGGTTCTTCTGAATCACGGAAGGTGGGTTTGCCTTGCAAGGAGGTCAGAAGTTGATATGGAGCGTGTAGGGCGAAGTGATTGTAAGGAGAGTGGGGAAATTAAACACAATCATGGTGGGTTGTGCGTCGGATCAGGCTCACATCCTTCGGCAAAGTGACCTGAATCCTAGTGCAAGATGTAGGGGAATTTGGTGTATTGATTGTAGCTGTGCTCCTTGTTACAGTTTTCTTATATTGAGGAGGCAATTTTGGGGCTTGATTTGGGATCGTTATCTTGATGGAGCCTACCCGGAAACAAGTGTATCCTCTGTATAATCCCTGGTGGCCCTTGTAAATCCTAACCAGGGTTTGCCGAGTAGAATTTCAAAAGCCCCACACAAATCCAATATTTCGGAGACAGTGTGGCCAGCTCATCAGATCTCTCTGTCGGTATCTTCCAAAGGTACCAATCAACTGTACACTGCACCCGAAGTCAAGGTCTAGGTCATTTCAAAGTCAGATTCAAAGATCGACAAACCTTAAATGCAAGAGACAAAGTGCCATGCCAAGCAAACTCTCACGACATGCTCTGACCGTACCCTACACCTACCATCGGTGCTGCTTCTGTACTGACATGATGGCTCCCACACTCGTACCACCACCACTTGTTCCATCCAATCCTTCCAGCATGCCCATCCACCCTCTATTTCGGTTAGCATCCATTCTTAAAGACCTCAGCTCCCTAATCCATGCCATTGCTCTTCCCAAAACAAGGACAGCAAAGACCCGTACCATCTCGCTTGATATCCTACATAAAGCCCGTAACCTAATTATATCAGCAGTTGACGCCCACAAACAACAACACGCACCTCAGATCACCTCCATTATCGAACAACTTGATGCTATCTCGAACCATATTGGCCTTCCATCAAAAGCTGCACCATTCACAACACCTACCCCACCCCACCCAAGCCCATACACCCTGAAAACTGATTGTATGTCACTCTTTTGCAGGTCGACTGCCAAAACCCCGTGCTACGCCATTACTCTAATGCAGATCTAGTAAGGGATGACAGCACCGCATGTCTCAACACAGGATGTGTTGTAAGAACCATCCCAGATCCAACTGGTCCCGATGAAGTTCAGGATATAGGACCGAACATATGAGCAGCTGGGAGACACTGGAGTGGTGGTATCTGGCTTCAATGTGCCACTGAGGCGGACACGACTTTCTTATCAAGAATGCCTCCACATGGATTCCAGAATTTTCGTCTGGTCTAAGGCTCTCCATCCCAACATATCCTGTAGTGATTCATGGATTCCCAACAGAATTGGACCCCTCCCGAGACAGTGATGATATCTCCAACGTCCTCAAATGCAATGAGGACATCATCTCACATCCTTCAGCCCTTCAACATGCAGAATTTATTTCTCACAAGAACCCGGAGAACATTTGGTCAACAAATACCCACTCATCCCTCATCCTCTATTTCACCGCCCTCGCTATTGCCAATAAATGCATTGACAAGCTAATTGTTTCGGACAGAAATATGTATTGAATGGCCAAGTTCATTCATCGACCCCCACAGTGCTATAACTGTCACCATTATGGCCATTTTGCCCGTGACTGTTGCTTGCCCACCACCTGCGGCATCTGTTCCGGCACACACCACACCCAAGACTGTCATTGCAAGCAGCCATCATGTACCGGCGGGAAATTCTGCAGGTATGTGTTCTTAAGTGTTCCTTATGCTCCATCGCTCTTCTAAATATTGCAAGGTCCGCTACCAACAAAAAAAATAAAAATGAAAACACAAACGGCCGATCTGGGTGGGAGTCTAGTCGAAACTCAGTTTTCCCAGTTCAAGCAGCATACTCGAACACACAAGTCATTGCACAATGTTCAAGGCCATCATCCTTTCTTCCCTCGCTGTCTTTGCCGCCGCCCACGACGGCCCCGCACCGACCACGGTCACCACGACGGTCACTGTTACTGCCCCTGCTGCGACTGTCACAACCATCGCTCAGTGCAATACTGGTAAGTTTTCTCGATTAACAACAATACTATGTATTCTGATCTTTGACCCTCAAGGTGATGCTCAATGCTGCAACACCGTCGGTGCTACCGACTCCATTCCCATTGTTGGCTCCATTTTCGGCCTTTTGGATATTGTCTTGGATGATTTGAGCGTAATCGTCGGTCTCGGCTGCACGCCAATAACAATTCTGTAAGTATAATATGCTTTGGTCTTTTCTTCTGACATCTAACGATTATCCAGCGGTCTCTGTCAAGGAGCGAACTACGCTCAGCAACCCGTGTGCTGCTCTAATAACAGCTTCAACGGCTTTGTAAGTCACTTTATATAACTATTCAGAGCTCAAATGCTGAAAAACGAATCAATTACGGATTAACATTGTCTGCGTTCCCATTTCCCTTTAAACTTCAGCGATGAGTAATTTTTTACTGGTTGTACAATATCTACTAGGATCATATATATTATTCCAGGCTTTATACACTTTAGGATGACTACGCGCACTTGAGAGGTTTCGTTGAACAGTCATTGCAATCCCTGACCTTCATAGTACAAGGACTACGACAAGTGGTTCTTCCGCGTCCGCGAAAGTTCACATCAACTGCTATGCGCGACTACTTAGCGACTTTGACTGCCGCACTTAAGATTTAAGACTAGCATTTAGAAACAAATAATATGGCATATGGGATCCTCCGTGAAATAAAATAAAATAAAATAAGCCAGTAATCGGTACGGAAAATTACACAATTCCCCAAAGCTGAGCCATGAGAACGAACGACCGAGCTACCGGCCATCAATGATCTTCTGTGGCATATTTATGGCGTTGATGGTTAGCGCTTCTCCTTAGGCAATATTCTTGATGCAAAGTCGATGGGCACTTCTCTAAAGCCATTCAAATCGTGCCGAAAAATTAGGGGGTTGGCCGGTCCGAAAAACTGAAAGTCGTCAAACATCATATATAGTCCAAATCTTTTCGTTATAATCACTGTGTCTTAATTGGTGAAGGAACCGAAAATTGAATCATTGACTTGACCACTTACGAAAGGAGCTGAACCATTCGACAGTTTGAAGACTATGCAAGGGATCAGATTTTCCTTTGACTCACCGTGCATTCTTTTCTTCTCGGTAATAAGGCGATAATCATTCAATCCAAATTGCATATGAACGTTGTGGTCATCAATAACATTTATAAGGCATGGGATAATACATGATAGAATCCTGGACCATAAAGTTGTACAACCAATACAAAGTCAACCTATATCACTCTTTAAAGAGAAATGGGACTGCAACCAATGTTGATCTAGAACATATCGCTTTTAAGTCATGCTGTTTGAATATTATATGAATTGACTTACGAGGCCATTGAAATTGTTGTTAGTGCAGCACACGGGTTGCTGAGCGCAATTGGCGCCGCCACCAAGGCCGCTGGATAGACCATGAGACATTGGAAGAAATGCATATAGGACATTCTACTTACATGGCGGTGATGGGGGTGCAACCAAGACCGACAATAGCAGTCACGTCTGACAAGACGACACCCAAAAGGCCCAAAAGGACAGTAGCGCCGGGAAGGGTGTTGGCAGCACCGACGGTGTTGCAGCACTGAGCATCACCAGTATTGCATTGCGAAATGCTGGTGACAGTCGAGGCAGGAGCAGTAGCCGTAACAGTCTTGGTGACTGGTGGGGGTGTGTTGTTGGCGGCAGCAAGGATAGCGAGGGAAGAGAGAACGATTGCTTTGAACATTGTGGAAGTGCTTGTGTGTTCGAGTGTGTTGCTTGAACTGAAGAAATTCGCTCTAGATGCCATTCATTTTATACTACAGTCCTGCAGTGGCTGGGGCCAATTAAAATTTCCTCTGCTTACTTCATATTCGCTTCTTCTCATGCTGACAGTCGTGCGAAGTATCGTTAAGCAGCTCCACCTTCCGTAATGATCATTAGGGGAAAGTGGAGAATCTGTCAAACAGCGTCCCTGCAATATAAAAATAGACCTCCTCTGGAAACTTTGCGTTTCGGACATTACACAGGCTCTAGCATAAAACGTAAGTGCGAGAAAGGCTATGAATAGGCGAGAAGATTATGCGGACTATCCGAACACTAGTATGAGACAGGTTAGCCAGCGCTCTGAGCCTACACGGCGTCTCCGGACTGAACGTGTACATCGCTGAAATTAAGAGAAGTTCCGAGCCCGGGCGGAGTTAATTTTGACAAAGAAAATCTTAACATGAACATGACAGTGAAAACGGTTTTGAATCTTTTTTTAATAAGCATGTTTTTTTTGTCCAGCCTGTCTCTGCCTACATCACAATCTTCATGATGCGCGTTCGGAACAGCTGAGCAGCTGTACATGTTCGATCCTACACTGGGTTCATAGTTTGACTACGCGCATACATTGAAACAGAGAGGAGAGCAGTTAAGATGACGGGAAATGCGTTGGACGGAATGCCATGCAAACTGCTGCCCTTGGTGATATGAATTTGCAAAACACCATTTGTCATTAAGAAGCAATCAGGATTGAATCAAATTACCTAAAATGATTATACTTCCAGAAGAGGTTAAACCTGAGAAGACAATACCTTTTTCTTCCGATGAGAGTTCTCAAAAGCATGGCCGTGGGAACGCTTGGCCGAGCTTCCAGTAAATAATGATCTTCTGTGACATGACATCATTGATGACTGATGCTTTCCTCTTAACCCTCATCATCCGTTCCTGAATGCTTTCATATTGCTTCTGTATAGGCATTCCAAGCACTGATGGAGCCGAAGCGAAATAGACAAATTAATTCCTTGCTTGAGTATATTAAGTATCGCCTATGAGCGCATCATAACATCTAATCCTGTTTCCGTTGTCGTGAAAAAAGGAGCACATCAAAATTATAGCCATTTTCTCGTGCTTTGTGGGACGAGTGACAGATGCTTTTGATAGGCCAAACATCTGAAGTATATCTGTTTTATACTCTCAAGGGTGTGAGTTTACGAATAGCTGCCTGCGGCGATTATAGCCTTTACTAACCAAGGGCCTGTGCTTGCCGTGAGCTCTCAAGCATGCTGGTGCGGAAAAAGTTGGTCAGTGAATCTAATTAGGCGCATTACGAGACTTTCCTCTTTTGTAATGAAAACAGGTTTTTTCAGGGTTTTCTCCCGTGCACAACGCTTATTCCGCATGTTTCCGCAGTATTGATTAGAATGACTTTTGATTGGTCCATTCCCTCCGTTAAGCTGTTTAAAATTGAACAGCAAGGATTCATCATCGATAAACGTTCCAAACTTCAAACGTGTATCTCAGCTCTAGGAAAACATCAGAGGAAGTAAGACTAATAGAATATCCCCACTGGGACAGCTGACTCTGCATTTGACCTTTCCTGCGTCCGAACCCCTTGGGGTGTAATTTACAGGTATCTAAAAAAGGCTTTTCGGTGTAATGTTCTGCACACGTGTGGAGTAAAAAGGCACAATAGGTACGTACGGAGAGAGAAGGGAGCTGGAAAAGTATGCAAGCTTCGTGTAAATACAAATTGGGCATACTATGCAGCTACTGATGATCGATGTCTCGACCCTTTAATATTGGACCCTATTGGTTGAGGCCGTTTACTCTCCCTTGAGATATTTTCAAACCCAGACGTCATTTTCACCGTTTCTCTGTGCTGTCCCGAACTCGCATCAATGAAGATTGTGACGAATCAGCCAGAAGATCTTGAAGGAAAATATGGCCAGTATCGAGTATGGAGCAATTAATAAAAATATCCTATGACACTGTGGCGTCGTCAAGGATTCGGCCTTCCTGCGTTGTACAACCAAATCCAGACTCGGAAGTTCCTGAATGTATGCGCAATTCCAACGCTGTGTGCAGCTCCGCGGCTTCTGAGTCTACGTATTCTAGCAGATATTTCTCATAATTCTCACAGCTAACCTTTTTCTCACTCAGAAATTGTGTATCTAGATTCTAAAACCTGCACGCACCTAAACGGAAAGCTTTCAGAAGACGTTTATTCTTGTTCTACTGTAACACTTTTGACAGATTCTCCACTCTGCCATACCTGCCTCGACAGTTTCAAGTTCGCACGTCTGTCAACCTGAAGTATGGCGAGTAGTCAAGTATGAGCCAGAACTCTCCTATTGGTTCCCGCCACTACTTGACAGTAGTATAAAGTAACTACTATCTAGACCTAGTTTCTTCAGTTTAAGCAACACACTTGAACATACAAGCACTTCCACAATGTTCAAAGTAATCGTTCTCTCTACTCTCGCTATCCTTGCTGCTGCCAACAACACACCCCCACCAACCACCAAGACTGTCACGGTTACTGCTCCGGGTCCGACCGTCACCACCATCTCCCAGTGCAACACTGGTGATGCTCAGTGCTGCAACACCGTCGGTGCCGCTAACTCAGTTCCCGGTGCTACTGTCCTTTTGGGCCTCTTGGGCGTTGTTTTGCAAGATTTGAGCGTGGTCGTCGGTCTTGGCTGCACCCCCATCACCGTCATGTAAGTGTAGTGATATGATTGCTCTCTTTTTTTCCCGCTAATTGACTATCCAGCGGTCTCGGTCAAGGTGCAAACTGCGCTCAGCAACCCGTGTGCTGTACTGACAACCAGTTCAATGGCCTCGTAAGTCAGAACGTATATTCTTCAGGCATTAATGCTTATCAAAACCTGCAGATCAACATTGGCTGTACTCCCATTTCTCTTTAAGTTGTTTCAATGTACAATATTATATGTACTACTATGCTTCGTGAATAGGATTGATGACTTACATGCTCTTATGCGGTTCGAACTTCGATCGAGTACGATACCCTTTATTCAATGCATTGCCTTCCCACTTCATCCGCCTCTAAAACTTTCTATCGTTATACCCTCGCCAAGATCGTAATGAAATATGAGAATTCTGATTGCGAAGCAGTCCTGGTCATACTTCGAACTCAACTGCGTACGACAGCTCCATGGGAGTCTCGGACACGGTACGTCTTTTTCTGCTTATACATATCCTTATGTTTCTGAATACTAAATCTTTGCGTGCAGCCACAAATATATAAGCTGCAGAAACTCGAAAGGAAAGAAACTCACTGAGGCCCAATGACGCGCTTATACTGAGAGTGACACTCTAATGTATTATAGTTTAAATTCTGACAGGTATTTATCTATTGCATTGAAGGCTTGAACTTCGAATACGATGGTATACTGGAAATACCAACCAGCCCCAGCGGTGCTTCGAATATACAACACTGGATAAGTACTTACCTAGGTATCGACTCCATCAGCTTGAATTGACCTAATATTCGTCTCACTCAATGACATCGTTGGGCTTTTACCTTGATATACTGATGAAGAGATCAGAATATTGACGCATACCAAAGGAAAGCGGAGACGGTCGAGGAACCAAAGAACGGGCGGATAGATATAAAAGTGATGAGTGAAACGTGGCTGAAACGTACGTTTTACCCCTTATCTACATTCATATAACTGACTTCCCTGTTTGTTATTTGAGAAATAAACTTGTCGTCCCAACTGATAACTGCAGCGGTAATCGAGTCGATTAAAACGTGGGTTTCCATGAATTGGCTACGAATTCAATACTTCTGGTTGATAATCATTGATAATCCATTAATTATTATTTGTCCGTTTTTTGAAATGCCGTCGTGACCTCACTAATCAGACGGCGCGGACAGGACAATATTATCTTCGTTGCGGGAAATAAGAAGTACAATGATATAGCTACACGAAATGATAGAATAAACACCTTCGTTGCGGGAAATAAGAAGTAGGGAGCAACGAAGTAAAAAAGGATTTATAAGAGATCGGGAGTGTGCACGTAATGTGAATGTGACTGAAAGGGACTGACTGTGTCGTTAGGCGGCAGTCAGCCTATATGCGTGTGGCTGTATGCGTGTGGTTGTATGCGTGTGGTTGTATGCGTGTGGTGAATTGCTACAGGAGGTTACAGTTTTAAATTCTCATTATAGCAACGATACACAGAGCGCTATCTAATCATAAATTCTTGGAATTAGCTTTCATTAGATCATCTCTGCCAGCTTACAACAGCTTCGATAGATCTGCAATTCATCTCAACCTGGAATACAACACTCACCATCACTGCGGGTAATTTCTTTTGTATCCTACAGTAAGTCACGTACAATCCGCGGTTCTTTTTTACTCAAGTGAATTAGTAGTGATTAGGAAGTTTTTTGATCATATGTAAAGCTGCTTCTAAACCTCCAAGATTGTCGAACTTTGTCAAGGATTGCCCCGCCATATAATTTGCGATTAAAATGGGAGTACGTCATTGTATCGTCCTTCGTATTGCTTTTATGCAAAATCTTTCCAAACGAGATGTGTTGCACTCATTATCGATGTTTAGGCATATTCTGCATAGGTTCTTTTACAGATTTCTTTCCTGATGCAGACCTTCCGAATAGGATTCTCTTAATTCATATTAATGCCATAATATAATCATTATGTTTGATTATACAGCGCACTATTACTGTGGCTTTTTTATTGCTCCACGTATCTAGTGATCATGCGATATTCGAGATCACTGCCCGTGGATCGCTACGTGTAATTGTGATCATTTTAACCTGGTAAAATTATGGCATGATCACTGAGTATACAATATTGAGCTGTCTAGGGATCATAGAAAACATTTGTTGGGTAGGTACTGTAAGAAAGGTACCAAGCGAGAGTCCCGGACTGATTGGACGGTTCGCGGAGATGACGCGTTCCCGCCCACATGCGCCCACACTGCCTTCTCCTTGCCTTGAGTCTAGACCCCGACTTCGTTCCAACCTACTTAATGCTTGAAGCTTGAGGTTTCGAACACACAGGCAATGTCAAGCGACCTATCCAAAGTCTATTTTACATGCTCCAGATTGCCGCCAGCTATGAAAGCTTCTCTGAGACACGGTGAGTTTCCTCCGGACTCCGCTGATCGATGACGACGAGACGCGCAACCTACTAGTGCAGTCTTCTTGCCTCAAACGATCTCCACAGCAACCTACTCCTTATACCTGTGATCATATGTCGTATCTGCAGCGATAACTCAGATATGCCTCGTCGCCGCCGGGCTGCGGGATACGACGTACCTCACCCCGCCCTCCTTCATCAATGTCATCACTCAGCCTCAAATCCGCGCTTCGGAATAACAGGGCGGATCTGCACAGTACTTCAGTTGTTGCGTGGTCACCTTGGAACCTCTAGGAACATATCTTCGTTCTTAGACAGGCAGACCTCTCGGTGCACGATCGTATTGTCGTGTTCATTAACGGCATCAAGAAGAGTCGGGTGATACAGGAGCGGATGGAAGGCCTATGGTGCACCTACTAGAGATTATTATTTCCGTTGTCATTCGATGTTGGCTCAGGATGAGAGGTATGGTGCGTTCCCGTAGTCTCTTCACCAACGCCTGTATATCTAATCGATTCTAGCGGGCCTTCTAGCAGGCCTTCAAGCCAACTGCTACGCTTCTGTATCCAGCAGAGTCTCTTTCTCCTGTTCTGGCGTTCCGCTAAGAAGCAAGCCGAGACGAAGCAATGGCGTTACGACCTTCGCTGCCTGAGCTCGGAGCGATTCATCGCTCGCCTTTCGATCGACAGAGGCCGAGATCGACATCCGCTTCTTTGCTCACAGCATGCTTTATGATGCGTGTGTTGAAGAAGGCGTCTGAAGAGAATAACGTAACTGCCGTTACCTACGGCAGCATGCACGAACCAACACCTTTACTCTTATACACCCGCCCTTAGATTCGACATCCTCGTCAATTCAGAAGACCCTACCATCTTGATGCTGCATCTGCTGCTGAATCAAAGGATGAAGATGACATCGAGATGACACACTTCGCGCGCGCCTGCTAGCCTATAACTCGACGCCGCGTCGTGCTGGCTTTCCGTCGTTGGAAGGCCGATCTACAATGGGAAGACTTCAATATGAAGCGACCTTTTACGGCATGTCTTCGATGAGATTGCTTATGGCGATGGCAATGGATGGATGGATGGATACCTGAAGTCGTTGATACTGCCAGTGCTAATGTAAGTCTTTACTTTTAAATTCTTCCAATTACAACATGATGCTGATTGAGTATTTGCCATAGCTCATTCTTGAGGCAATGACATCCTCAGATAGCTTTATCACATTATGGAACCTACAATTATCAACTCAGAGTTGCCTGCTCCTGCCATGCTCCGGTACGGAATATTCCATCCATACACAGGAAGCACTGAGGGATTTTCTGCTGAGAAAAACATTAAGAAAATCTTAGAAGTCAACCCCATTTCTTCAGTGTTTTCCCAAACATTGAAGGAAAACCAAAAGAAAACCAACATTTATTAAGGTTTTAACACAATTCATGCAAAAACACTGAAGAAATGGGGTGCACTTTTAAGGTTTTCCTAGTGTTTTTCTCAGCAGAAAATCCCTCAATGCCTCTAGTGATAGCAAATCCCAACGAAGATCAATAGTATTTCTTCTACTAGATCACTGTTGAATAACGATTTGGCTGATGGATGTATTTTATGTGGAAATGTCCAACATATCATGGTACACTTACCTCTATCAATGGATTTCGTTTAGCTCTAAGCTAACATTGTTTGTCAGATCTATACGAGGGACGTAATTCATTAACATACATATATTAATTGTTGCTTGCCAGCACCAGTCTACATCAATATATGAGAATTGAAGTTTGAACTGAACAACAACCAAATTGCTACTTGTGACTGCGTAAATCTATCACAGCACCACCCACCAGCTCGACCAATTAGTCGAGAGCGGCTGTGCTCAGCTTTTCACACATAAATCTATTTCCATTACTTATTCAAAGTTTTACCTTTGGCATCTTCAGTCGTTGCTGCGAAGCCTATCGCAATGGATCGTGCCTCCTAGATATAATGTCTTCCATCAGATGAAGTATATCTGTCGTAGGCTTGCAGAGTACCCGGAATATTTGCCATTGGTATAACTGGCTCGAACGTTCAGGACAAAAATACCCTGAATATATATATATATATTCGACGACGGTGAACCGCATAATGCTAGACTCCAAGCCATGGCGGACGCCAATATTCAATGGTCTCGACTGTTCGACAGTTTCCAACCGTGCTTTAGGGATTGCTGCATGAGTGGTGTTCTGGGGTTGACGTAGTCTCTCAAAGTCAGTATGTCTTTCCGTTGCACATCCGTATGATTATGATACTCACATTCTTATAGTAACTAGGTGGATATCTGTGATATTCATCTTTCTTATAGAACTCGGTTATGAGACGCAAGGTTTTCAGCAAGGAAGCATGTCGTTTTTGGCCAAATCGGTATTCATCAATTCATATACCATATTCGTGATCCTAGGATTATTTGCATCAGAGGAAAAGCTCTCGGCCTTCATTATGGTTATAACCGTCTGAACATAACACTCTCATGCGAGATTATCGACGGGAGACCTTTGACTGTTACTTCAAGATTGTTACGTTGGGGATTTTGGAATCACATAAATTTCGACTTGACGGCTCGAAAGAGGTGAATATTTAATTCTACTACTCTGGATGTTATCTATCATACAACTCAGGTTTGGACTTAATGCTCAATTTTATACTTTGATACCATTCTATCACCTGGTATCAATAAACCATTACCTTCATCATCGACGTATGGACATTGGGAAAGTCGAACCGAAGAATGAACCAGAATCCTTCTCACAATTATCCCGTATCGTTATTCTGAATCTCATCGCTTAAGCTATGCCGCTCTCTACGATTATTCTCTTCAGGCTCGTTGCTCAATTCGCCGTCTTGGTTGCCGATAAGCTTGGGATGCAGAAACCGGGGCTTCAGCCTTGGTACTACAGAGCCTGTGAGGATGGCAGATATATTTCCTTTGAATGAACACTGGGTGTGTTGCATGAATGCATGGGATACTGTAAGCGAGGATAGTGAATGGTAATTGCCGATTAGGCATATGGTGTAACCGACAAGTTGGGGACAACTCTAGTCGAACAACCGTGCTGTGTCGGCACTCAGATCGCTGATGGTGGCTTCAATTTGATTTGAAATATCAGATTCCAAGCAGTACTCCGTGATTACACGTCGCTCATTCTTAGCTGGTAATAATTCCTCATGTCGCGCATGGGCGTAGTGGACTTTAAGTGGAGTTAGCAATAAATAATTATCTTTCTTGTTGGCAGACTCAAAGACGTGCAGATGCTAAAACCGACTAGTCTTCAATGTGGGATCTAAAGTGAGTAAACGGACGACCCTGAGTGACATTTCAAATTTGGTGCATCATGTTCATAGCCTCGCTTCGTGCCTTCTGACAGCGGGTCGCCATAAGTCTTAGCCTTGTTTAGCTGCACCCATTAAGACGAAGCTGACTTTCTCACTCGACCGCCTCTACAACAAACATATTTCAGTAAGTAACTTCACTTGAACCCAACATCAACCTAATTGTATATGTAGTACAGAGAGTCTAAGACCATCGGTGAGCTCATTGTGTTCTTGTTTTCATGTCGAATGAGTGTATTCATTGGATGCACAGATGAGCTCCTCAATACCATCCGGTGATGCTCTAGATCCCAAGCAAGCTGATAATCTACTAGCACAGGTACAAACTCCTTAATTGTTATGCTTTCCGGGTCCGACACTCAAAAATTCTTTACCATAGGCATCGCCAGATAGCTCTTCACAAGATCGGGCTGAGAATATTCCTAGAGGTGTTCAATCGGTGCAATTTCATGGGTCCTTGCCTCTTTTGGTAAGAGAAACATTTCTCTCCAGTGTGCAGTTTGAACTAAAACCAAATATCTTCGCAGGATAATCAAGATAATCAAATTGATAGAAACACAACATTCGAACAGCTGTTGGAGACACCGATATTGGGAAATTGGATTTCTCAAGTTCTGCTTCACCCGGATCCAGCCAGTGCCGCACAAAAATATGAGGACAGAAAAGGAACAATATCTACTCTCCAGCAAATCATCGATGCAACTGATGATGATCCGGAAATGGAGGCTGCACTACATCATGTCCTTGGAGATTGTCTGTACAGACAATTTGAATATAGCGGGGAAATCAGTGATATCTCCAAGGCAGTCACTTCGATGCAACAAGCAGTCAATCTTACTCCTGATGGTGACGACATCAAAGTTAAATATCTCAAGCAGCTTGCAATGGCTTTTAATTCTCAGTTCAAATGCCTTGGCAAGCTTGATGATATTAACAATTCCATCACTGCACAACAGCAGGTTATTGCTCTAACTCTGGATAGCAACACAGACAAGGCTAGCTATCTTACCAATCTAGGAATTTTTTTCCTTGATAGATTCAAGCAGCTTGAGGAACTTGTCGACATTGACAATGCCATTGATGTTGGGCAACAGGCTGTTAATCTGGCATCTGATAAAGATAGTGACAAGGCTAGCTATCTCAACAACCTGGGAAATTCCTTCTGTAATCGGTTTAGGCGGCTTGGACAGATTGCAGACATCGACAAAGCCATTGATGTACAGCAAGAAGCAGTCAATCTGACTGCTGATCATCATACTGCTAGACCTGGGTTTCTCAATAATCTAGGGAATTCCTTCCGTAATAGATTTGAGAGACTTGGTGGGCTTATTGACATCCACAAGGCTATAGATTTACAGCAAGATGCTGTTAATTTGACCCCGGATGGACATGTTGATAAAGCAACACTTCTTACAAATCTAGGAAATTCCTATTTTTCTCGATTCAAGCAGTTTGGGGAGCTCAATGACATCAACAAGGCCATTGATTTACAGCAACAGGCTGCTGATGTGACACCTGATAACACTACTGCAAAGCCTACCTATCTCAATAACCTGGGAATTGCCCTTCTATGGAGATTTCGGCAGCTTGGTGGGTTGATTGACCTTGACAAGGCTATCAATGTACAGCAACAGGCAGTTAAGATGAATCCTGAGAACCCTGCAGACCTGCCTGCACTTCTTGGAAATCTGGGAACTTCATTTGTTTCTCAATTTGAGCGGCTTGGTCAGCTCAGTGATATTGACAGTGCTATTGCTTCACAGCAACAGGCTATTAATCTGCTCCCAGATGGTCATACTGGCAAAATTAGCCATCTTTCTAATCTAGGATGTTCATTCAGTGGTCAATTCATGTGGCTTGGTTGGCTCAATGACATTGACAAGGCCATTGAGATGCAGCAACAGGCTGTCAATTTAACACCTTATGGTCATGCTAACAGGGCTGCATATCTCAACAATCTGGGAAAATCCTTTCATGCCAGATTTCAGCACCTGGGAGACCCCAATGACATTGAAAAAGCTATCAATGTACAGCACCAGGCTGTTGATCTAACATCTGATAGTCATGCCAACAAGGCAGGATATATCAACAATTTGGGGATCTCTTTCCATAGTCGATTTGAGAGGCTCGGTCATCTCATTGACATTAACAAGGCCATTGATGTACATCAAAGGGCTGTTGACTTGATTCCTGATAATCGTGCTGCAAAGGCAGATTACCTCAATAATCTAGGAAATTGCCTTCTCTCTCGATTTTGTTGGATTGTTATCCACCGTGAACTCCACAATAACTCTTTTGTTCGTGCTTTGATCAAACCCCTTGTTTCTTTCTTTATTCCATTCACTGATCATACACAATCAACGTTTACTCCTTTATCTATTTTACCCTTTGTCTTATTCTCTCCTTTGTTTCGTTTATTATAAAGTCTTGCCGTAGATAGTGTATCACCTCAGCCAAGTATAAACTTACTGAGGTGAGCTACTAAATTCTCTCGTTATCTTTTCACTATTTATTTTACTTAAATTATTACCCTTGTAGATAACTATTAGGTATTCATTATAGCATTTAGTCAAGTATAAACTTACTGAGATAACTATTAGGGTCAGATTCTAACAGATTTAGGTGGCTGGGTGACCTTATGGACATTGACAAGTCCATTGAGATACAGGAAAAGGCTGGGAATTTGATTCCTAATGACTATGCTGCAAAGGCTGTTTATCTCAACAATCTAGGAAATTCTTTTCGTGCTCGTTTTGGATGAATTGGATGGGTCATTGACATTGACAAGGCCATTGAATTGCAGCAACATGCCTGTAGGTTGATTCCTGATGGTCATGCTGGCAAGCCTATATATCTCGGAAATCTAGGGAGTTCTTTTCGTTCTCGTTTTGAAAGGCTTGGCCAGCTCATTGATATGGACAAGGCAATTGATTTACAGCAACAGGCTGTTGATTTGACCCCTGATGACCACATCATGAAGCCAGCATGTCTCACTGATCTAGGAACCTCTTTCTGCAATCGGTTTCAGCTACTTGGGGAGGTCATTGATATTGACAGGGCCATTGACATACAGCAACAGGCTGTGAATCTAATACCCCTTGATCATGCTGGCAAGGCTGGACATCTCAACTGTTTGGGAATTTCTTTCCATAACCGGTTTGAACAGCTTGGTGAGCTCAGTGACCTTAAGGCAATTGATATACAGCAATTAGCTGTTGATCTCATACCTGATAGCCATACTTCCAAGGCTAGATTCCTTAACAATCTAGCAAATTCCCTCCATTATCAGTTTAGGAAGGTTCATGAGGTTACTGACATCACCAAGGCAATTGAGACACTGCAACAGGCTGTCCATCAGACACCCGATGACAATCCAGACAAAGCGGGATGTCTCAATAATTTGGGAAATTGCCTTTTTAGTCAATTTGTATGGCTTGGTGAACTCAGTGACATTGAGAAAGCCATTGGTGTACAACAGGATGCTGTTAATCTCACTCCTTATGACTATAGTAAAGGTGGATAACTCAGCAATCTGGGAAATTCCTATCTTTATCGATTTAAACAGCTTGGCAAGCTTGTTGATATAGAGATGGCCATTGATATACAGCAGCAAGCTGTTGATCTAACCCCAGATGGTCATGCAGATAAGGCTGCCTATTTGAACAATCTAGGAATTGCTTTTGATAATCAATTCATGAAATTTGGTGGTCTGGAGAACTTTTCCAGTGCAATTAATTCTTATTGCAGGGCTGCAAAAAGTAATTCAAGTAGTCCTTCCCGGTGATACAATGCTGCTCTAGCCTGGGCATCATTATGTTCACATAATGGAAAGCTTTCTTCTGCACTTGAGGCATACAGGATAGTTTTGGATTTAATTCCTCAACGTGCCTGGCTAGGTCAGAAAGTGGTTCACTGATATGCAGAGCTCTCAGATATTGGGGGTGTCATCAATGCTGCTGCAGCCATGGTTATAACTACTGGGAATCTAGGACTAGCTTTAGAATGGCTAGAAGAGGGGCGAAGTATTGTCTGGGGGCAGATACTTAGGCTGCGTACACCCATTGCTGACATTGAGGGAAAAAACAACCTCTATCCGGAACATTAATGGAAGTAGCAGCTATTCTAAAGTATATTTCTGCAAAGGATGCCTACCATTTAACTGCAGAAGAGGCAACGGTAACCAAGGTCCTTGAAGCCAGAAAGAGTGGGTTCATCTTGCTTGCCATGGAATCCAGAATGCCAAAGATCCACTTAAGAGTGCATTTGCTCTCCATGATGGGAAACTTGAACTTGGAGCTCTCATGAGGACATCATTCAAGAATCCATAGTTGGCATTCCTCTCTGCATGTGAGACTGCAACAGGAGATGAGAAGCTCCCGGAGGAAGCTATTCATCTTGCAGCGGGTTTTCCGAGTGTTGTGGCGACTATGTGGTCCATCGGAGACAAAGATGCACCAGTTGTTGCGGAAGCCTTCTATTCGAGACTCCTGACAACCAGGGGAAATTATGAGGGAAATGATGGGAGGTTGAGAGTGGCCTATGCACTTCATGAGGCGGTTAAGGAACTCCGAGAAAAGGTTGGTGAGAAGAACTTTATAAAATGGGTCCCATTTGTCCATTTCGGATTGTAGGTTGTTCTAACGCGAAAACTTTGGTCGGAAATCTGATATGGCACAAATGTAATTTCTATATTTAATGCGTAGCATTATCCATACATAGTGCCATAATATTCTTGCTTATTATGGCTGCCTTCGCGCAATGATAATTGATGTGAACTTGAAAACATGGGGCCGATATAACCAAGAGGGACGATAAAGGGGATCAAAAGCAGTCACAAGAGTCGATATTGATATCCATGATACCTGAAAATCAAATGTGATTTGACAGTATCATCCTGCGGCAATTTAAACGGTTTGAAATGTTCCGAACACGAATAGAGCAAAACGAACGGACCTATAACTTTATCGACTTCTAAGGTCGTCCTCAATCCCGACATGTCTCCGAATAAATGACCTAGTGATATATTAATCTGAGTCTAATCGTGAACATTCGATTGGTACGCGGTGGACTGCGGGATGACTTTAGCAGCGAGTGAACTCAAGAGGTTCTCAGTCGACGGATGACCATAAAGTGTTTCTCACCGTGTTTTATACAATAGTAAAATCTGTCGTCTATAGTGTGTATATAGCTGTTAACGAGAATGAAAGCATCAACGGATGTCGATGAGGGATGTGGAAGCAACGGGCATCCGTACTTAGCTGTTAGGAACGCTCTTCTAGAGCGAAAGACTCTAATATCAATCTGAAACAGGTATTACGGTAAAAAGGCCCAACAACTACTTGCTCTGAGGGTGCATCGGGCTGCGCATTCCACGTGGTAGGGGCACGAATGTGCCATAGACACATGTAGGCGCAGGCGCTTTAAATTGGGGCTTGCCATCAGCGTCTATGGTCGATGTGGGAAGTATTTTTCTGCTTATACACATCCTTATATTTCCTCATGTTAAACGTTCATAGGTAAACTTAACGCTTTATACTGTAGAAATCCGAACTCAGACCCGAAGACACCTTACTGAAGCTGAATGACGCGGTGTTGCACTTAGAGTCAGGTTGAGAGAGAGTCAGCATGGTTTGATTCTATGAGTTTTCTCTCTCTATCTGATCTAGTCTAAGCCTTTTTACATTCGAATATAGTTTGCTACGTCCGAATGGGGCAATGGTCCCAGCATTTATTCAGGTATACCTTCCTGGGTATCGACTTCCAATGATTCAGAATGTTATCCCGTGTGTCACTTCTCAACTCATTCAACAGACCCACTATGTTTTCATGGAATGGGTGAAGTTCGAGGAAAAGTGGGTAGGTGGGTGTATGGATACAAAGCTGGCTGAAACGTACCTATCTCTTTTTGAGTGTACATGCGAATAGGTTGCCAGAAAGTGTGGGGTCACTTTTGGGCTGATGACACCTGCACGGATAGAGAGCGATTTTCTCATGAAACCCAGTGTTAATTCGGTTGCAGTACTTCGTGGAAACTTGACGATGATGTTGACAACATATCGTAGTATCAATTCATAATCCAGCCTTTGCTTTATTTTCCTTGTCAATTTTCAAGAGTTTACATCGCCCCGCAACTCTCCTCAGCTTGAAATATAATAACCAATGTCGTTCGTTATTCTGGCCATTGAGGAAAACTCCGTTTGGAACTGATCTTGTATTTTTTTCTCCTATTGGGACTCCCGTATGCAGCGTTATGGACTAGTCTTATGTCTCCTCCAGTAAGTCACCCACAGTCCACGATTCATTTTTACTCAAATAAATAGCGGTAGTCATGAATTCTCTTTTGGCCATATGCCGGGTGCACCTCGAAATCCCAAACTTGATTGTTTTATACGGATATGTAGCTTGCAATGACACGAACGATTCATGAGTCTGTTCACTGTATATTACTATAAACGATACTTATAGATTTTTTTTTGATTACATAGCATAGTGCTTAATCTTGACTAATCTCGTAAGCATGTGCAACTTTTGATTCAAGCGGAATATAACGCAGCAGGAGAGAGACTTTGTGGACGTAGCTGATTGGGCCCGCCTGCCATGACGCGTTCTCGCCCACATGCACCCACACCGCGTCTCCGGTCTCGACCATTGCTTCCAACCTACACAGGGCTAGCGCGCTCGACGAGCCAGACAATGCCAAGCGTATCGCTCAATAGCTACATAGGATGCTCCTGATCGTGGCCTGCTGTGCAGTACTTGCAGAAATATGGTGCGTTTCTGTCTGAGTTCCCTGCGACGTTCTTGCTCACGACCTCACAGGCTATTGGACGAATGTTCGTCATAAGCCAGCCTTCACAGGTTTAGATACTACTTTCAAGACTACTCCACGTCGATAATCCCGGACGTCAAACAAGTCGAATACGAAGGTCAGTATGAAGGCCGTGGTCAAGAAGACCGATCCAACAGCATCATCTCTTTCTGCTTCGGATGACTTCCAAAACACCATCCTGGCTCTACTCCTTGGTGTCCTCTATCGTAGTGGCCGTACCACCTCCGATCTGTCCCATCATTGACCGCCTGTGCCTTACGACGTACCCGCTTCGTCTCGAGCAGATCAAGCGATCCCTAGGCTGATACGAATTCTTATGACATCCCAGGAGTTCAGAGCTCCTTCTAGAGTCTTTGAGAACGCACCTTTGTTCTCGCCGAGGAAGACGTAACGTACGCGATCGTAGCATAGCCTTCATCAACAGTATACCGACGGGTCAGGTCGGGGATACGAAGACAAGGAGCAGTGCCTGGTATGCATTTGCTGGAGGATATGACCGGCCGTTGTTGTTTGCTGTTGTGCAGGACGGATGGGATGGTACGTACCTGTATATAGCCTCTTCCCCACAACATGTATCTGATCGATCCCAACAGATTTGCAAGCAAACCACCATTCACGTACTGTCCCACTAGGACTTTCATCCATTTACTGTTCTGTTCGTTCTCGACGAAGCAAGTCGCAACCGCGTTATGACCGACGTTGGCTGAATTTGCAGTGCTTCATTGCTCCTCTGGATCGACGTTATGATCGATATCAACTCATTCGATAACAAAGTCCTCCGCGTTGCGTTCAAGCTGGCATATGGAGAGGACGTGACCGGCATTGCTAGGCACAACATGGATGAAGATACCCGCCGACAATGTTAGTATGTCATTGACATCTTCTCCGCCATCTGCCAGTGGTCTAAGGTATACTGTCGATGATCCATACGACAAAGAGTGTCACCCGACGTTATTTCCTGTCGAAGAATGAAGACGTTAATGCCGGTATTGACGATATCGACATCTCGACTATGCCTACTCATCTCGAACTCGACGTGCCGATCTGGCTCTCCGTCGCTGCGAAGTTTTCCAAGCCAAAGGGAGCTGAGCCGAAGATACCTTCGCTACGGCGCGTCCTTAAAAACATGGCAGTCGAAGAATGTGGAACTACCGGCAGGACGGATGGCCCCCGTCACCACAACATATATATCTGCTCGACTCCAACAGACCTTCAAGCAAACCTCCACCCCTTCTCTCTGACCACCAAGAACGACATTCATCCCCTGTTCCGCTCGTGCTCGAAGGAGTAAACCAAGTGAACGCAATCGGGGACAACCGCCGTTGACTGAACTCACAGCGATTCGGCACTCGTCTATGGATCTCGCATTTCCTGATGAACTCTTTGCACTGCGTTGAAGGAGAGCGCTATCGTCATTGTCGACAACAGCATGGACGAAGATACCGATATTGGCTCAATATGTCTTTGTCTGAGGCTGGATGGCATTGATGTTGACATCGATTCAGGTGATGACGAAGATGACTAAGGATAGCATGTCGGATGTTGACGTCGATTCAGGTGATGATGAAGATGACTAAGGATAGCTTGCCGATGCTGATTCCAATGCTGCCCAGGACGAAGACTCGTCGAGATATCATACAGTTCGAACTCGACACCGCGCCGATCTGGTTCTACCTCCCTTGCACTCAGTTCTACAAATCAAATCAAACCAAATCAAAAATATCTTTTTTTTTGCGGCACGTTGCTAATGTTAGCGATGAACACTGTCGTTAGTACGTTTCTTCGTCTCCCTTCGATAATATGTATGAGGCTGATTGAGGTTCTTCTCTTCAGTCACACTTGAGGCAATGATATCCTTTCTTAAATAGGGAATATTGCCCTCTTCTTGCATTAGATTACCGTTAGAAAGTATTACCCATGCGTTTAGGGTCAAATTGGACGTGTGATGTACGACGTGTCTGGTAGCCTCGAACTTGACCTTGCGTAGCTGTGGCTATCAAACAGACTCCAGCACTCTTCGTGTACCAACACTGCGTTGGCCCGCACCAAGATGTATCAATGGCGTAGTTAAGTAAATGGTCTGCTATTGAATCTTGATGGGATATGTTGACTTTGCAATTGTCTGAATAAATCAAACGTAATTGGTTGAACTTTTGCTGAACTTCAAGATGGCTCCGATTCATCACGGTCGATAGTGAAAGAGTTCTGGATCTGGTACCCTGCCACTGGTGGGTTCCATAATATAGGCGTGAAGCTGACCTCTCAACGCCGTAGTACTGTAGCATTTCGGTCAAATCGAACGGCACTGTTCGTGTGACAAGTTGGATGCGTCGGGCCATTTCGAACGAGGTACCCGTGACATGTGACAGCTTGCAAAATTTCGAACAGGAACGAGATTCGAACTTGGGGCTCTAAGGTTCGAAGGCTCCACCGATTCGAACGAGGCCTTTGTGACGCGTGACAACCACCTAAATTTCGAACCGAACGAAGGGTCTGTGACGCGTGACGTTCGATTTGACCGAAATGCTACAGTAGATGGGTGAGCCAAAAATAAATACATCGAGATTTCGATAATTCATGAAAAGCATTTACAGCCCATTTTACACAGAATTATCCTGTGATCAAGTCTCATATTGTGTCCCGCCATCTACCTGGGAACTCCTCCTGAAAACCCGAACTATTTTTTCCATTACTTCGTTTCTCCGCTCCACATCTTTGTCATTTTCGGAGACGATCAAGACACACAGCATCATCAAATGGCTATGACAGCAGAAACTCCCCCGACCACAATGTGAGCGGCATTGTCAGTTCCTTTAAAATACATGATGAGGAAGGCAGCCAAAAATGTGAGCATACTTGAGGGAATCCTTAGAAAGACGAAGGCAGCCAGAACTGCACGTGACTTGTTGAAACATTCGCTTCAGTCTGCCGTGAGATTATGAAGGGAGAGCATAGGGAAAGAGTGTTTAGCGATGCTTAGCGATCCATAGCAGCCCTATGGTGCAGGTCACTTAGACACCGCTACTTTTGTACAAGGGATACTGGTAGCTGAGAAATTAATATTCTCCCTATCCCTCTAGTAGAAATGCTCCATTTGACAGTCTGAACAAAACTACTAGACGGATTGTGGAAATTCTCTAAACTGGTGGAGTTATAAGTTTGCGACCCAGTTAGATTCCGCCGCCTGCCATATATAGTAATCAACTTCCTTATATAGATGGCTCGGCAAAATTTAACGCCCGGGAAAGCCGTTCTCGCATCATTCAACTACCAACAAATGCTGTCTTTTCTATATTTCTGTGCATTGAAACAGTTACTGAGCTGTAGTAAAGTCTCTACAGGTGCTGTAAATGCCCTCTGAAAGACAATTAGGGTTAACTTAGGGTTAGGTTTCTTGGTCCCGTCGATTCTGCCGCTGCACAGTCACTGTACAAAACTAGCGGTGTCTAAGTGACCTGCACCATAGTCCAGGTAGCACTGTATAGCAAGTCGAGAAGTTAAGAAGGCAATTAGCCGCCCGTGTCAACTTTCCTGATGTGATCGATTTACGGGATGGATATTCCCATTGTCTACGACCGGAATGGTGAAGAATCCAACGTTCGTTGCAAGAATCATGGTTGCCTGTACAAAGTTGTGTCTGTATGAATTATTAATGTCATAAATAATATAATCTCACTATGACTGTCAAGTTACTCCACTCAAGATGCAATTCCTGAACGAAGGGCTTCCATGCAGAATAAAATACAAAGTCATCCACCAGAATGTCTTCAAAGAAGACAAATAGTGATTAGCAGTAAAGAACAGACACCCAGACACAATGAACATCAATCGTGGCTCCTCGATCTCACATGTATCGTAGAGACAATGGCCGCATCTCCAATGTGCATTTTTTTCTCCATGGAAATTATAGAATCTATGAAGGGCTGAACAACTTTGCCCAAACAAATTCCATCAATGCAGATAATAAAATTTCGTATCAGTTTCCCTCATGAGGATGCTTAAGGATAATTTGTTCTGTTTTCTATGACCAGTTAGGAGAGGTCAACTCACCAATACAACATGCACGATAACCGGACAATTCTGGCTCATTACACGGATTCATGTCTTTTGCTATAGATAGACATTGGTCAATTTCCTCTGTGCTGAACTCAACTGGTGTTTTTAAATTGATTTTCATCTCTATATCAAGTGCCACTGAAAGATGAGCATCATCAAAAGATACCGCCTCAGGTTGCATACCCATAGCAACATATAAAAGAAATGATTTTGCTTCTTCTATAATGTCACTCGACATTTGTTGCACATTTGGAAAAGTTTCATAATGCAACTTAGATGGTCATAAGCTATAAATATATCATCAGGCTGTCCAGGGCAAGAATCAGCTGAGGAAGCACATTCAAGGTATGAAAACCTACAGAGAAGCTCATACCAGTACTCCACTTCCATGAAATGCCCTGTATGTTCCCTGTTATAAGCTCCATTTCACAGTGTCACTCTTAAATATAATGAGATAGTCTCGGAAAGATTATCCATCACTACTGTTAAGCCCCGTGCTTAAGTGTCACAACATGTGACTTCATTTAATCTCTACGAAGCTTCGGAGAGCTTTGTTCGACTTCACATCTTACTTTGTTCAACTTTGCATCTCACCTCGTCTTCGTGTTCACACAACAAACCCTTGACCCACATTCTGACTTCTTTCTTGATCCTGAGGGCAACACCTTTGCCCACCTACTTCATTCTATCACACTATCTGCTCCACTATTCCATAAGACTATTATTAGTCTTCCCCAGACCTGGCACATTTGGTCCTTGATACTTCTTCTATTCCAACAGGTGACACTTTGTCACATTCATTTCCAATTTGTTTGTATTGTTTCCATTCGCTTATCTTTTCTTATGGCATATTTCCGTTCACTTATGGTTCTCATGACATATCCTCTGTTTGCTTATATTCGTTATTGCATATTTGTCAGTCATACCTTTTCGATCATTCACATTATTCGTTTAATGATTCCCCTGAACCTTCGCTATTCGATGATACACATATACCCATTGTTCTATCACTTTATGTCGTGCTCTGTTCTGGATTTGACTTATTTGTTTGTTGTCAGGGGACGCTCCTAGATTTCCGCCCGGAATATTTCTGTCCGGAACTACCCCTCATGTCAAGCACCCTCTGGTAGCGATTCCGCGCGGGATTCACCCTCAGCACATTCGTCGACTCCTGTGGCTGGAGAGTGGGAGGTTTGGTTGGAGACAGTGGTCTTCTGGTGGAGGGTATATGCGCATGTAGTCATAGCGCATGAGTGATGGGTTGTTTAGCGCTGGTCAGCCATCGGGATCGTTTCATTGTTTCTCTGTTCGCTTCCGCTCCCTTTGTTTTCCTTCTCATTGGTTCGTCCCCCTTTCTTTATTGTTTCCGAGTTTATCAGATCATTGTTTATTTTCCTTTCGGAGTTTACATTCCCGTTTCCGGACGGTATATAGTGGGCTCACTCTGGCAGAGGCAATCCAAGTCTTTCTCTTTGGATTTCCCCTCTGCTAGGTGAGATTCCCGTCGTGTGTATATATTTCGTTCATTTATGTATCTTTGGATTTCCCCTCTGCTAGCTCTGCGTGATGTCCACTCGGCTCCGAGGGTTGCCCTTACAGTAGAAAGACTTCCAGTTAGGAACTGGACCCCGGATGCGTCGCCAACATTCCCTCCTTCGCCCGCACAGACGAGAGCCCTGATGCGAGTGAAGCAACCACCCTGGAGTCCCCTTCCCAGCAGCCGCTTGGAATTCCATATGGAAATCTACCAGCCATGACCACCGAAGCCGAACGGTTGAACACTTTGGAGTTGACACTGGCGGAAGAACATTTGAAAACCGAGCGGATTGAGAATCAACTAAAACAACTTATCAAGCTATTGAATCCAGCATGGGCAGCTACCGAACTGGCTCCGCCCGGAAATGCCCCCTCTGTACAAGTTATGGATGAAGATACCCCGTCAGAGATGTCCACAGGAAGAGGTTTTCAAGTTCGACCCTCTAACCCTTCGGATTTCGATGGCAACTGCGAGAAGGGTCAATCCTTTCCCAATTCCTGCAGTCTTTATTTTTCGATTGCTGGACACGCCTTTCAAGACGAGCAGGCTCGTATTAGTTGGGCCTTAACTTTCTTCAAGACTGGCCAGGCTGCCAGTTTTGCCGACCGGATTCTCAGGACTCAATCCCGCACGGGCAAGCCCTACTTCGCCAACTGGAGTGCCTTCGAGCTGGAGTTCAAGAAATGTTTCACGCCTCGGAACAGACAGGTCACCGCCATCACACAATTGGAGGGATCCTCGTGGTATCAAGGTTCAGATTCAGTGGACGAGTATGCTGATCGGTTCCGGGAGTTGGTTTTCCATTCGGGATATGTCGACGAAGCCAACCTAGTGGTCAAGTTCAAGAAAGGTCTCAGCAAGTCCTTGCGGACAATGGTATCGACTATGGACCCGCCCCTGGCCTTTGATGACTTGGAAGCATGGATTGAGGCAGCTCAGAGAGTAGCGGATGTGAGGGAGACTAGCAAGGTATTCGAAGAGAATATCCGAGCAGTGGAGAAACCGGCTCCGCACGGACCTAAGGCCCTCACCACTATTCTCAGGACACTGCCCCCAGCTCCGCCTGCCAGAACGTTCAATTACCAGGCTCGACTCCCCATCCCTGTCGCCAATCCTCGCCCCGAACCCACCAAAGTTCCGGACGGCCCTGTGCCAATGGATGTTGACCGGACCCATGGCAAGGCCAGCATATCCAACATTGTATGCAGGCGTTGCGGCAAGACAGGGCATATAGCTAGGTTCTGCGACACCAACTTCGACGTTCGAAGCCTCACCGTTGAGGAGAAGGAAGAGCTCTTGTATGGACTCATGGCCGACCTCGACATGTCTGAAAACCCTGGAGCAGAGCCGAGCAGAGAGGAGGAAGTCGTTTCCGAGTGGGAGAATTTTGCGAAGCACGACGAGTGAACACTGTGCCCTCGTTGCCTGTACATAATCATTTCTCTATATTGGATAAAGTTTCTACTATTACCCAACATCCCCAGTCTGAGAAACCGCTATTACAAGTCGCAGTACAACCCCCAGTTTCCGCCTGGAAGAAGACTCCCTTCTATTGATGTTCCGCCTGGGAAAGACGGCTGCCCACCACCTATGTGCTAGCCGCGACCCCCAGTTCAAAGTCTCTGTCTCTCAAGGTCTCTGTTCAAACCACTGACACGGGTGAAGTGTTCTCCACGCCCGCGTTGGTCGACTGTGGAGCTACAGGTCAATTCATGGATGCCGATTTCGTCCGCTGTAACCGACTCACCACGTGCAAACTCGCCCGCGCGATTCCGGTGCTCAATGTGGATGGAACTCGAAATGAGGGAGGCTCTGTCACCGAAATCATGGACCTGATCTTGCGCTACAATGATCACACCGAGCGGACTTCTTTCGCTGTCACCAACTTGGGAAAACAGGATATGATTTTGGGATTCACCTGGCTTGAGGAGCACAACCCTGAAATTGACTGGCAAACCAAGGAAGTGAAGATGAGCCGCTGCCCCGATAAGTGCCTCACATGCCGAACGGAAATTCGCAAGGAAGCTTCCGCCCGGAGACACAAGAAGAAGGTTGAAGTATGTCGCCTTCTGAAGTGCCGCTTGGGTCCGCACCCTGCTTTTGTAGAAGAAGCCGACGACGACGAATCTGATATCAAGGATGACTCATCATCAACCACAGATGATGAGGCGAACCCTGTTGTGCCGGAGGATAGATTCGAAGAAGGCGATCGGCTTTTCTACATCAATCTCCCGACGGAGGAAGAGTTCATCCGTGCCACCCAGACCGTTTCCTCTTGATTGGCCGAAGCCCATAGCAAAAATGTCAAGGCAGAGACGCATATACCAGAGTATTTGCGTGAATTCGAGGATGTCTTCTCCAAGAAGTCCTTTGACTCACTTCTGCACGAAAAGATATGGGACCACGCTATAGAGTTAATCCCGGACGCGAAACCCACGAACACCAAGGTTTACCCGTTGTCTCCCGTGGAACAGGAAGAACTGGACGCATTCCTACAAGAGAACTTTACTGGAGGCTAGGCATCAAGCTCGTGGCCACAACAGCTTACCACCCCCAGGCCGATGGTCAGACCGAGCGGGTAAACCAAGAGTTGGAACAATACCTGCAGCTCTTCATAAACCAGCGGCAGGACGATTGGGATGAGCTCTTACCCATGGCCGAGTTCCAGTACAACAACCATGTCCACTCGTCGACCCAGCACACGCCTTTCATGTTGGATTCTGGACGGAACTCGTGCATGGGCTTCGAACCTCAACAGCCGGCTTCGAGACTAGAGACAGTCAATGAGTTCAAGGATTGGATGCAGGAATCGTTGGAAGAGGCGAAGGCGGCCCTCACCAAGGCCAAGGACAACATGGCGCAGTACTACAATCGTCAGAGGACTCCCCCGCTGGAATATCAAATCGGTGACAAGGTCTATCTGAACGCCAGCGACATCAAGACCACCAGACCATCTCAGAAACTCAGTCATCGTTATCTGGGACCGTTCAAGATCATAGGCAAACCCGGTCGGCATACGTACAAACTTGAACTTCCGCTCGGAATGAGGCGCATACACCCGGTCTTCAACATCGTCAAACTCTTGCATGCGCCCCCAGACCCAATTCCCGAACGGAAGTCGGATCCACCTCCCCCACCGGAATTGGTCAATGGAGAAGAGCATTATGAGGTCGAACAGGTGCTGGATAGCAGGTTATTCTGTAATCATTTGGAGTATTTGGTTAAGTGGAAGGGTTATGGGTATGAGGAGAACTCATGGGTGGCCGAACGGGATATGGCCGTGCGGGACTTGATCACACAGTTCCATCTCACTCATCCTAATGCCCCTCGTCGCATTCGCACTACAGCTTTCAACTCTCTCGATTTTCGACATCTTCGGCATGTTTATGCGTCAAGGACACCGCATTCTAGAAGGGGGGTGATGTCAAGGGACGCTCCTAGATTTCCACCTGGAATATTTCCGTCTGGAACTACCCCTCGCGTCAAGCACCCTCTGGGAGCGATTCTGCGCAGGATTCACCCTCAACACATTCGTCGACTCCTGTGGCCGGAGAGTGGGAGGTTTGGTTGGAGACAGTGGTCGTTTGGTGGAGGGTATATGCACATGTAGTCATAGCGCATGAGTGATGGGTTGTTTAGCGCTGGTCGGCCGTCGGGATCGTTCCATTGTTTCTCCGTTCGCTTCCACTCCCTTTGTTTTCCTTCTCATTGGTTCGTCCCCCTTTCTTTATTGTTTCTGAGTTTATCAGATCATTGTTTATTTTCCTTTCGGAGTTTACGTTCCCATTTCCGGATGGTATAGAGTGGGCTCACTCTGGCAGAGGCAATCCAAGTCTTTCTCTTTGGATTTCCCCTCTGCTAGCTCTGCATGACGTCCGCTCGGCTCCGAGGGTTGCCCTTACATTTGTAATACCTCCTTCCGCTTTCGTTCATGAACTTATAGTATATAAGTACATGTATCTTAGCTGGTTTTCTCCAGTCGAAAATTAGCCCATTAGACTTATGGACCTAGTGTATATGATTCCTATACTCGAGCATAGTGCTCATTCTCCTCTATATGCTTCAGACCTCTATTACCTCCAAATCAAATACAAACCTTCAAGATCAATTCCAAACTTCACCTCGAACCTTTGATCTTACTCCGAAGTCCTACATTCATTCGGACTTTGTTCAGAACTTCGGGATTCGAATCCACTCTTATATTGTTGGTTCTAATCTGTTCCAAATTAAGGACACATACATTTCGAGAAGGTGCAACCCACAACATTGAAGCCAAGTCCTTCGGTTCTAACCCTTTGTTCTTTAGTGTGACTTCGTTCATTACTTCGGTCACGCTTCATTAGGATCAGCCGGTACTATGATCTCGAGAGAAGTGCACCACCTATACTGTTTCTTTGCTGGCTTATGTTCCACTGGGTAATTTTCCCTGAGAATCTGTATGAAGTGTGTTATAGTGTGTGGAAATATGATGGAAATACCTTCAAGTCCCTATCTGAAGTGACTCTGCTGCCAGTGTAGATCCGGCTTAAACCAGAGGGAAGTGCACCATCTTGCTGCGCACGGCACGTCACAAACTGTCACACAATTGACTTCAGGCTGCAAGGACGCTCGACATCAGCTTAAACATGGTGTAAAGTACTTCTATTTATACAGGAAAATTATCTACAAAAATTCACAGTATTTATATCGAAAATATATATTAATTCTCTCCTTGGGAGGAATTTGCCGGCATGTTCACTGAGTTTCTGCCTTTCCTCTGATAAATTCCACAGAACCTTTCATCTGCCTTCAGGATGGGGTTCTTCTTGAAGGCTTCTTGAATGTGCGAAATGAGCTCCAAATTTGTGCCATTAAGATCCAAACCCAAAGCAAAAGCGAGATCTTTTAGGTCATCCTTCTTGTAGTTTTGAACTGCCCCATTGAACTTCTTGGTACTGACGTTCATGGCTCGTTCTAATTCCCTTGCATGGATTCCTGCTTCCTTGGCCTCTTTTGTAGCTGCTTCTTCTTTTGTCCTTCTCTCTTCTTCCTGACGGCGGGCCCTGAACTCTTCACAGAATTCCGGAGCTGTTAATAGACGTGATCCGGTGTGCAGGCCCTTTCTTGCCTTCAGTTTCGAAGCATTATCCAGCTGTTCACATAGATCTTGATTCATGAGTTTGGCAAGAGTACAGTGGCTTTCAGCACTCTGTATCTGAGCCTTATCGGAATGCCGAAGTGTCTCCAATTCTGTGATTTGACCTCTGAGCTGTGCAATTTCTTGAATATATTTTGCACGCTCCTCTTGGCATAAATGGGGCCCCTGCATGAGTTCTGTAGCAAATGGGACAACCTCATATTCCGGTGATTGACTGCTGCCAGTCTTGCTATGTCCACGGGGAATAATCGGCTGTCCCAGGGCGGTGACAGATCTCCTTGTTGATGACTCTAAATTGAGTTTGCTGGATCGTGTGAGTCGAGCGGGTGTAGATGATATAGCAGTGGTATGAACATCACTGCCAAGAGGTGCCTCGCTTTCACTTCCACTCCCGCTTCCATCATCATCCCCTGATCTGTTGATGCCAATATTTTTCCAATCCCAGTCTTCATCATTGCTGTCTTCGGAAGCTGTTTCTTGCACTTCACAAGGTGAGGAGGCACGGTAATCCGGGTATGAGATTGGGAGCTGTGCTTTGATTGAATAGGCACGGCTCGGAGCAAAATCAATGTCTTTAAAGACATGTCTATCAATCAGCCAGTTCCCTAAATGACGAAAAGCTGCTTGTATGATCTTAACTGAGATGTGTTCTTCATGGATCTAGTATTAACGAATACATTATCCCATAAAATTCGAAATAAAGGAATCATACCTTCATATATGCTGCAATAACATTGTCCCTAGTAACGGGATCACGCTTTACAGTTTGTAGCTGACAATGCTTACCCCATGCCTTTTGGAGGGGTCCAAAAACGCCAACATCTAGGGGTTGTAGCTTGTGTGTTGTATGTGGTGGGAGAGAAAGCAATAACTATTGCAAGTGAAAGCTTTTTCGAGCATTTCATTGGACTCATGGGAGCCATGACCATCAGAAATCAACAATACAGGTTTGCCGCTGATATTTTGTGCCTGAGCCCAGGGGATGAAAACTTTTGTAAACCACTGCTTGCAGACTTCATCATCTGTCCAACCACTCTCTGTAACCACAACGCTACAAGACAAAAATATAAATTTGTTCTAAGCTATCAAAAGAAATATCTAACTCACCTTCCAATGCCAATAACATATCTCCAGTCAGGCATTTCACCTTTGGGGAGAACAAATCCAGGAGGGACCATAACTCCATCAGCAGATGCTGCTTCGAGAATAGTAATGAGTTGCAGAGATTCTGATTTTGTGACATAATGATTTTGATCATTTTTGGCAAATATATACTGTGAAATTAGATTCTTGCGGCCACCACCAAGTTGAATACCCTTTGCGTCGAAATTATAGATATTTTCTGGGGGTATACCGTACTTCTGTACAGTCTCTTCCAATTGGTCAAAATATTCATATACAGTTGGTTGGTTAAAGGCTTGGGCTCACTTTGGATCCAAACCCTTTCCGGAATGAGCAACGATCTTGGGTTGCCGTCTGAGAAATTTGCGGACCCAGTCATCACTAGGTACACGGCCAACCATCGAAAATATCTTGGCTTTGATCTCCGTACATGTACAAGGTTGCGCAATACTCCCTAGGAAAATACTCCAATCGATAAGCACGTCAGCTTGCTCTGCTGTGAGCATCTGCTGCTTGGTATGTGCCTCATGACGTGGTTTAACACCTAAAAGGTGGCGGCGAAGCGTGTGCTTTGAAACCCCGTACTGCTTTGCAACATCGGCACAGCTGCGTGTACCGTTAGCCATGCGGTATTCCTGAGCGGCCTTCCCAAGCCTTGCTTCATCCCTGTTCTCTTCCTCAATAGTCCTCACTGTACGGGTTGTTTTCACGTGTTTTGCTAGAATTAACACGTCATTAGGGAGAACAGAGCTGCTTTCGACTCGTTTACGTTTATTAGAAGGAGCCATACCCAGTATGTCAAGCGAAAGACACGAGAAAAGGAGCAGGCACAGACAGAACACACTTTGAAACTCCGAAGCGCCCAAAGTCTTCGTGTCGAGAAAGCTGAAGCGTGACACACCTCGTCGGCTTCTCATCGGCACATATTGAACACGTAGAATAGATCATAAATAAATGAAATCCAGTTATCCAGATTAAACACATCACAGTACATACTCAAAATGCAGATCTTCTGCAGAAATTCCCTTCAGGAGGGATTTTGTGTCTGTTGGCAACTGATAGGCACGGAATTCTTTTTGGTGAATTAATAAATAAAAACTCAGAATCATGTTTATGTCAATGCCTGATACATAGCAATAGGATAAGCTAACGGTAATAACCAGCAAGAAGGCATGGTGCACTTCCCCTTGCAATGCACTTCTCTCGAGGTCATAGTAACAACTATACACACAGTAGCAGTCATCAGGGGAAGCAGATACAAAGCCAATACTTGCCTCTCCCCCCCCCCTTCACTCACAGCAAACATCTTCCCCCCTACCCCCTGGGGAGGAGACACCATTTTAAGCATCACTAAGGATATGGTAGCAGCAGCCAGGGGAAGCAGATTATACAAAGACAATACTTGCACCCCCCCACACCCTTCCTCAGTGCCAAGAGCCATCCCCCAGACACAATTCCCATTCACTGAGTCCCACTGGCTAAAATTTTATAATCTCCTCCAATTACATAATCTTTAGGGTTAGCTAACCATAGAATCACCTAACTCTAACCTGGAGGGGGTAGTCAAAGTATATAGAAATTGTGGAGATACTAGTCTGCTGTGCAGTTTGATAGAGAGAGGTTGTAGTGATGATTCCACACAGACGAAGGCAGTGAGAATTGCACTTGTTGAAACTGCACTTCGCAATCTGCATAAACATATAATGTGAGAGAAGGGAGAGGGGGAGAGCCTACCGATCCTTAGCAAGCCTTAGCAGTCCTAGCCTAGGTAGGGCTATCTAGCACGTCCACAAGCTAGAAAGATATTTAGCCACCCATGTCAACTTTCCTGATGTTTGAGGCTTCAACTCCACCGCCCCCTGATGATCCCTTCGCTCAAGACAAGGTTGCACTAGCTGCAGCTGCACTTAATGAGGAGTAGGAGTTACATTAATATGTAAATGTAGATAAGATTGATAATAACATTTTACAACTACATTTCTATTATTTCTAGCCTGATTACAGTCAATAATACGCAAAGTGATGGTAATTACAAGGGCGTCTCGGTCTTACATGTTACTACGGAGTATTACGTGATTGGGGAAGGTCCTACAGTCCTACCAGCGCTACGGAGTCTACATAGGTCTCCGTAACAACTACAGGTTTTCCTGATGGCCGTGTACATGTGTAGCTTGCTGTCATTTAAACTCAGCTGGAACAGGTCTTATAAAGCAACTCATCAAGAAGGATATACATAGCACGGTAGGATCTTTGCATAAGTTTCCTGATTCCAATTTCGGAGCTTCCGACTATCCTCTTCCTTCTACTGCTACTATTTGTTTCGAGTTCAAGTTTGTTTCAATAGATATTGACATCATCGGTCGTTTGTGAGCGAGCTAGTGTGCAGTAGCTCTCTCAGGTAACAGATGTATGATGATCCTGGATAGGTTGTCAAAACAAATAAGAACGTGCATACTTGCCATATTCGCTAAGTTTAGCAGCATTTGGCAACGAGGTTTAAACATGTATTTTAATGATATTGTAAGGAGATATTTTAATTTAATCAGAATCTGCGGCATCAAACAGAGCCTAGAATAGAGCAATGGTTCAGAGAGGAAGCACTATTTTCACACTCACCGATTTCCATATCTGTAATTATCCGTGGTCACAGATTGACTTGTAATACTCGCGCGTTATATCTATTATTTTTTCTCCTATCACTATGAGTCACTTCAATAATGATTTCCTACCTGACAGAAAAGACTTGCGTCCCTCGCCGTATTGCATTCTCAACAGGAGACACGTCAGGACATGCCTCTTTATGGCTGCCTGCTCAATTCAGCTACTTCTCTGTGCTGTGCTACATAGTTTTTTGAAAACTGATCTAAACAGGCATTGGAGCATGTAAAAACTTATTGGTAGCAGCAAGAAACTTCTTCCAACGAAAAAAAAAAAAAAAAGAATGATTATCTAACCTTATTAATGATATGATATCGCTTTCAAAATATTTAGATATTTGGCCATATCTATGCGTTGCGATGGCTCATCGTGCCATCCATTCGTCCACAATGACCATAATGGATCACCAACGTCAGTGGGACGAGCAGGACGTTGGCCTTGTAGGATATGACCTGGAACCAGCGTATCGGCAAGGCCGACAAATGGCTGTTGTCCTGTCCATATTTCCTAGAAATTGTGAGATAGTGCTGCTGAGCCTGGATGATTTAAATTGATTACCATGGAGGTCATCGTGAATGCAAAAACATCGGTCTTGAAAGAGACTGCTGAAGGTGGACTAGTCAAGAGCTCGGGTGCCATCCATC
>KN837136.1:788973-800070 GCA_000827215.1 Sphaerobolus stellatus SS14 | reverse complement strand
GCTTGATGACTTTATGATATAGAATATTTTTTATTGTTATTTTTTCAATGTACATATGGTAAAAAGAATTTTATTTTATTTTTCTGGATTTTTTTCAGAGGAGGAAAATTGGATCTTTCAGCGTGGGAACTTTTCGCACATGGCCAGGGCGGCTTCATGCGCCTTTATATTATAGATGATGCCTTGCAGAGGCAAACCCCTTGTGGCAGTGTTGTCGCAAACAAAGCGAAGTTTTCATTTGAAATGGAAACAAATTTCAAAATTTAGCAGAGTTATATACAATACCCTTTAACCAAATGGCATAACATAGCATGAGTTTTTTCGGAAATTCCGGTCTAATTGGAAGCTCGTTCAGTGTTTACACAGCACTATTGTAAGATTGGGGATGGAAAAAGCTGGATTATTGATCTCCCTGTTGATTTTATTCCTAAACAGATTCGCACAATTGGATACTGCCATAAAAGGCAACTTTTGCTACAACATGGCAGGTTGAGGATCTTCAAAAGAAAGCAGAGATCAATGTTCAAGTTTTTAGATCCCTGATCTTATCAAGCTATTACATGATTGCAGATGAATCTGTTTCTCTCATTATGCTGCTTCTTCACTCAGTGGCTCATTTGAAACTTCAATATGTTCCACATCAGGAAAGTTGGCAAATGCTATGTTACTATTATAGTGGATTATAGTAACTATAGCACTACTAGCTCCCATACTTTGTTGACAACTACAGTACCTTCCATAGCACTACCTTCAGACACCTCACTCAAGCATTCCTGCATATTATAAAAATATGTGAGGTGTCAATAAATATTTTTTCATCTGATAAATTGGTATTATAAAGTAGTATCGACATCATCTCCCTGCTGAAGGTCGGTACTGTTGTCTACAATGGAAGGCTGCTGTGGAAAAATAGGCGCCGTGGTCAGCTTTCCTGATGCAGAAGAATATAAGGAGCTGTTCAACCAAGATAGGCAAGGTTTATGTCTTACAGAGCATCCTTGGGATTGATGAGTCTAACATTTTATTTTTTCTTCTGATAGCTAATAGTATCATTTTTATCACTGCAAAGGAAAAAATATCTAATGGATTTTGGCATTGTTTCTTCAAACTATGTTAGAAGGTGATGTGCCATCAGCATTTATCCCACAACTGTTTTCTTTTATTGTTTCTAATTATAATTTTTATTTGGGTTTAGGGGTTATAGTTTTTACATGGTCAATGTATGTTTTCTTGTATAAATATTTAGGTATTTAGACATTTGTCGTTATGTGAGGTGACTACTTCTGGATGTTTACGAGAGTTTGTGGTTCATCCATATCCATCCACACAAATAAATGTTACAGACGCCTGTTTCATAAGGAGTGGAAAAAGCCCTTGCGTAGTCGCAAGGGGATTATAGATGAGCTTCCACTTTTTGCCTGAGGTGAACTAAGAGATAGGGGGTGAGTGCTACTTTTTCATTATAGGGGGACTCTAAATAATTCCATAACCACTTGAACATAGTTTTCATTCATAACACTTCAGAATATACATTGCTACATAAACACAAACTTGGAGGGATCTTAAAGTTGAATGGCTGCAAGCACATCAGTGATGGGCATGGCATATGCAGGGGAAGAACAATGGGCCTGTTAAAGTGACATACTTGTATTTCCATTTGTGTAAAGCAGAATTATTTGCATCCATTTTTGCAGTATTCACCCACAAAATACAGGTTACTGGGGGAAAGAGGATTTCAAGACAGCTAGTTAAGGTGAAGGTGATAGATGTTTGGAAGTACCAATGTCAGCTCTATAGGTTGTTTGTTTGTGTTTGTGGGTATGAGGTGATTGTTGGAAAGGATTCTCTACCTCCACACATGAATTCACATATGAGAATAGTTCTGTCTGTTTCCATTGGTGAGTGCTAAACATTTCTTCATCTTAAGTATATGTACCATCTCTTCTCTTCTGAGAGGTGGTGGGTGGTGGTGGTAAAGGGAGGTCTGTGAGAGCAGCCAGAATGAAAGGAAAACACATGGGAGAAGTGCAAAAAACATCCCTGTATTGTTTTCAGTGTTTGGGTATTTTTATATGAATTTAGATAATTTATTGAGCTACACAGGGACATTAAACATGGACATACACCCTCAGAAAGGTGTGGGGGATAGAACTTACGTAAGAAAAATGGCATACAGATTTGTATTATAACCCAAGATATGAAGGTTCGCTAACAATAAGTGAGGAGGAGGAGGAGGAGGAGGAGGAGGAGAGAGCAGACTGGCAGAATAATATAGCAAGAAAGTGAACACAGTGGGGGGGGGGTAAAGGTGATAGTGTGGAAGCAGACAGTATACCCTATTCCTTTGAGAATTCTTTGGAATTTTTTGGGTGAGCTTCTAAGAAGCAATGATGGCCATGAGGCCAGTGGTTGTGTGACACAAAGCTAATCTTAGTGCAGTCTGGAAGGAAGTCTATTTGTATTTTCTACATATGGTAAAATGGTAAAAACCAATTTTGTATGATTTTTTTTTTTTTTCAATTTTTTTTTTCAATTTTTTTTTTCAGGAAAACAATTAGAGAAAGAGTTCTTGAATTATAGCAGTCAGTGGGAGCTTTTTGCTGACAAAGCATGTCAGAAGGACAGAAGGAATATATTTATATTTATATATATGGCTGGAAATTTACATATGGTTAAATCAATAATTTTAATGATTTTCTTCGATTTTATTTTAAGGAAAACAATTGGAGAAAAGTTGTTGAGGGAGAGTGTGGGAAGTTCTGCTGACAAATGCTGACTAATTACTGACCAATCAAGGGGTTAAGCACCTTAATGTCCCTTCAATATAGAGAAGATAGCAGTGTACAGTCGATTGGTATGACTCAGGGTCAGATCTGATCCCGTCAATCTCGCTATGGAAGTCACCGAATTACTAAGAACTAGGTCCCCAGTGATCGTGAGATATGAGAACAAAATTCAGAAGGAATAAGGGTATATTGGTTGCAGATCCTATTGAATTATAGCTAAGAGTAGTGAAGGACTATAATAAGACTATTGTGCTACTTATGGTATCTACAACTCTGGTGAGATGTCCTTAATACAAAAATGCTCGAGTGCGCAATACCTGTGGCAGCTAAGGCAGTATACCAAAACATCATTATCTTCCTCAATGGTATGAGAGCTGCTAGAGCTGGCTTGGCTTGGTCCTTCAAAGCTGCCTGAGAAGTGGCTGGGTCCAGCAATGGATGGAGAGGATGGAGTCTGGGTACGTGTCTGCTTCCCAGCATAACATTTGAGGAGGGATGATGCAGACGATGGACTCTCATCAAAGACCTGCTTGAAGGTTGTAGGAGTACCTAATATAGGAGTCAAATAGGGATGATAAATCAAATTAAGAAGAAATTAAGGTACCTAAACATTTGGGATTGGCAACTGCATGACCAATACTGGAGCGAGTGCAATGGAATTGTTGGGGGCGATAAAGCCAGAGTGAAGAAGCTAGTCCACTCAGACGGAGGCTTTGACTTTTGCGAGGAACAAGATCGCGAGGCAATGTTTCAGGGAGAGACGGAACAGGCATAGTTTCTATTGGTAACAGTTAGTGGAGGAGTAGGAATAGACCAAATGCCAATACCTGAATCTCTATGGAATCCTGGGTATGCTGTCTCTTTTTGAGCGGTCTTATACTTTTCATTAAAAGAAACTAAAACGATGTTAGCAGAATATGAGGTGCTGGAAAGAAGAACTTACTGGATAGGCCACAGGTATGGCAAGCTGCATAAGCAACTTCCTCCTCACCAACCTGCTCTGTATAGATCTTCACATAAACTGGAGCAGAAGGGGAATATTGACCACAGAAACACTCAAACTGTTGGTGATGTTTGTCATTGTAGATCTCAATGCAATGGGGAAGGATGCGTTCATTAAAGACCGGGCTGAAGGAAGATGTGAGAGAGAAGAACAAGTGAAAGGAGAGTAACTTACAAGCCATATTCCACGATTTCACCACGGTAGCCATCATAGAATAGCATCTCCTTGGTGCGAGTTTGCCATTCTTGTTCGAACTTGAAGTGTTCTAGTCGTAGGGTTTGGGACTCGGCGTGAATGATGGCAAGGTTGCTATCGAGAGCTGGGCAGTGAAGGGAGCGACGTTTAGATGCAAACAAGTTGTTATTGAGACGATTGAGCATTGTAATGACCGAAGATTGGAAGAAGGAACAATTTGGGGGATGGGGAACATCGGACAGCTCATCCTGCTTATATACTGAGTATACTTTCCAATGTTTGACTAATGGAACCTCACCAGATAAGGTCCTTTTAATTCCTTATATGCCACCTCCACTCAAAGGTCGTTCGTTCGTGGCTTTGCATCCAATGGGCTTCCCACCGTCCTTTTGCCTGGAGACCTGCGGGGCTGAAAAACTGTCTAAAACTCTGATTAAAACACTGGACTGTATCGTTTATCATAGATCTTACCTGTTTGCTAACATTTTGAAGGAAACAATCAGCGGAATGGCTGCTTGCAATTGAGCAGGTCACTGTGAAAGTGTGAAATGGTCTTAGTCAGCAGCTTCAACCTGTCTCAGGTCCTCCTACCCTGACGTTATTCGCGACAGGAAAGGCAAAAAATTATGATATCAAGGGACAGTGCGAGCATTAATGGCTATCCTTGGTTACTCAAGGAAAAATTGTATTCTTTTATCAATTTCTGTGGACATTTCAGGAAGTTTACAGTGGACATCAGAGGGGATCAGAGCGGTGCATTAGTTTTTGGGTCTGACACTGCCATATTGCCTCAGAAATTGTCTCTTTATTATTTTATCTTATTTTTTGCTCATTTCAGCCCAGAGGATACATTGAGGTACCCTAAGTGTCCCGCTTTATGTTCCCCGATCTCCAATGGCACTCTCTTTCGAGCAGTTGGACACCCTAAAGACTGTTCAAAATACCCTTGAGAGTGCCGGGATTTTTTCTGAGGAGATTATCTCTTCAAATCATGCAATTTGTGACTTACAGGAGTCTCTCTTTTCAATTCAGGGGGGTGGTGAACCTCATCCACTCATTTCCTTAATAAAATATTCCGCACCACCTCCTAGAGATTTTTCACCTGAAGAAATATCCGATGGAGCTAATAAAAGCACTTGACAAGGCTATGTTTCCTCAATTGTTCATCATCCTCAAGGGGCCGTAGTTGAATATCTTGAGACAGGCTCTTTAACGGGCAAAGCTGTGGCCCATATCTTCAAAGCTGATATTTCAAAATCCCTTCAATCATGAGATCCCAAGACAAATATTCAATACTCTCTCGGTGAACCGAAAGGCAGTAATCTCAATGTGGAATGCTTTTTGCTATGAAGCTCCCAGTCTGGCATTCCGGGAGTCCACTGCACTCAGGTTAAGCTTGCTTGTAAGTTTATCTTTTGCTTATCTTTCTTAATTTTAACCATTTTTAGGTTCAGGCTACAAGAGATGTAATTCCAATAATTCGTTGCCATCTACACCCTCTCCACCATCTTAAGAGACAACTGACACTTGGCAAGAGGTCTTTCAGAAGACACTTGCCTTATTTTGTGCAGTACAGGAATCCGGATGCTTGTTCAGCTCCAAATCTCTGCTTTTAGAAGCAGAAGGCTCATTAATTGAAGAAAATAAAGATGTTCTTGACATAGGCACTGTTCCAGCTGCCGAACAGCTATATGAGATTTTATGAGACCGTCATGCTCAGGAAAAAGATAGCTCACAATGTAAGGGTCGCATACTCTTTTGTAGAGATAAATATTACCAACCGTTTCTTCAGTGAGTTGTTCTTTTCTGGTCTGTTTATTAACTGACAACAATTTATGAATTATTTAGGTGTGAACATCAAAAGTGAGGGGAGCAAGCCCACTTATTTTTACGAAATCTACAGGAGATAGATGGGGTTTACCTTGAAGCTCTATTCCATAACAATATTTCAATCATCCTGCAATATGAACAGTATGCCCAAGCTGCAGGATTTGGTCCACTCGCACCATGTACAGCTCTATTTTCACCTCAGGAGCAGAAGATGCTATGCCATGAGTTTCTCCTTTATTTTATTGGTGAATTAGACTCAAATACATTACTGTTGCTTGTTAGCCAATTTTCATTGCACTCAAGATGGCAAGCTTACTCGTGGAACTATAGAACATATAAACAACTGTGCAGCACACTTCGAATTCTATTATCCCAATGAAACAGTTGATTGTTCCTATGTTGCTGTTGTTTGTCAAAATCCTCACTCACATCGAATTCCCATTTCATCACGTACTCCAAGAATTGTTAGGGATTTGCTTGAAGAGCTTCTGTTGAAGTTAGGCTGGAAGATGCAACACCGCGCCAGCTTCAGATTGAGTCCAACTTCTTGAGTTGCTTGCATAGGCTACTTGGGTGGTCTGAAGCACGTTGTAAGGGCAACCCTCGGAGTCCGATGGACGTCACGCCAGACCTAGCAGAGGGGAAATCCAAAGTATATAAATAAAGGAAATAATACACACGAAGGGAATCTCACCTAGCAGAGGAGAAATCCAAAGAGAAAGTCTTGGATTACCTCTGCTAGTATGAGCCCAATAAATACTACAAGGAATCAGGAACCATCGATGCCAAGAAATACACAATAAAGAGACCACATGCACATCAGGAACGAGGAACGAGAATAAGACCATAAGGACCACCCTGACTACACCCTAACCTGTGCCCCTGCATCCAGACTCCGAACCTGCCACTGCATCCACCCTAACTTCCCGCTCTCCGGCCACAACAAGGGCCTACAATCGGACTCCGAAACCATAGAATGAACTTGTTGAGTTGTGACTTGGAGTCCGCTTGCGTCTCTATTCCTATTCCACGGATAGCGAGTATTGGACATACGACTGTAGGGGTCTCGGACTCCAGGATCCTGTCGACCAGTGTAGAAGTGGAGTCCGGATGACTGTAAAAATGGAGTTCTAGGGTCGTCCCCTGACAATGTTTCTCCATTCCCTCTGGTTTTCCCACCCATCACAAGTGGTTTCATTTTAGCTGCATGGGATGAATGACTGTAACTTCACCACACTCGTTATCTTCATCTTAATTGGGCCATCCCCCTGCAGCTTTTTAAATCTAGATGCCACAAAGAGCCTATGTTCCCTGATTGGCTTCTCAAGAAAAAGCTGCAAGATCTCATAGGCCAAATACCATCATCATATGTGAATCTAAACAATGCTATGTATTGGGTTAGTCATAATCTGTCTGATAAAATTTTAATTTTAATTTTTCATTCCTTTTGTTCATAGCAATGCAGGTCCTAATGCAGTATTATTCTGGAATTCTGTATCATTTTCCAAACCTCACCAGGATAGATACAGGATTCACAGGGTGGGGATTGTGTAAGTCTGTACTCCCCTCACCCAATTTTCTTCCAATACTCATTCAAACCTGTGGAAATGTGTTTTTGCTGTGAATTATTCACATAGTTGTATCACCATATGATGCCAGCTTTGTAACAGTCATTAACCTGTTGCCAGCACTTGAGAAATTATCCTTGGACTTGATTTCCCACCAATATCCTCATACTCCCCTTGCTCTGCATCTCCAATTTCTCTTCAGAAACTTCAAACACTAACAATGACTGGAACCAAAGATTCTCCTTCATTGGCCTGGGTTATGGAGTGGACACTTCCTAGCATCAGGTTTTTGGCCATATGGTGCAAATCTGGAGTTGAAGACTGTCTCAGGTCTTTCCTTCCCTGTGTAAAGAAGTCGTTGGTGCATCTATACCTCTGAGGTGCATTTGAAATGGACTCACTTAGCATACTATGAGATGCTATTCCCCTGCTCATGCATTTGGAAGCTGACTGGTCAACCAGATTCCCCTATTTTGGCCCCCATCCTCACCTCCGAACCCTTCAGCTCCACACTCATAGACATACACATCTCACGAGCCTGGCATATCACCTCCAAATGCATTGTTTCTGTGAGGAAAGGGGAAGGTGGCCCTTGCTCCATTATATCATTGACCAAAGTGTGTCCTGGCAGTATAACCCTGATGGTTGTCCTGCTTGGTGGACAGTAGGTTCACTTGACTGCTTGGGAGCACGAGATTATGTCTGCTTAGATAGAGAGGGTGCATCACTCATGAGCTTCTTCAATTTGGTGGAGGACAAGGACTTTTCCTTATCCAGTGAAAGTGAGTGGAGAATGTACTTGGTTGATACATGGGTCATGTGTTTGCAGTCTAGTATTTGTATAGTAAAATGTCCACCTGGAATATACCAATTGTTTCTGACTTTATTGGGCCTCTTAGAGACTCATTCAATCACAGTCATTATGCATACTCATGTGCAGTTGTTGTGCATCCAAAACTCTTGGGTTGCAGAGAAGGATATTTCAGCATCAGATCTTATTGCTGAGTTCTATCGAGATAATCCTGGTGCTCCACAAAGAATTCACTCAGCAGCTTTCAACTGTATTGCCTTCTGGAGACATAGGCTTATTCCAACAGACAGTACTTTAAGGTCGCAGTACCCTAGAGGAAGGGTGATGTTAGAGGACACTCAGAATATTCCTGGTAATATTCATCCACTCATTTATTATTTAAATGAGGCAACAGCTCGAAGAGCCATTAATTCAGATTAGAAGACCCCAGGGAGGCATGGAATGGTGGGTACTTACATAAGCACCAGTGGAGTGCAGGGGTTGATGCAGGGTTCTGACAGATGACAGGCAGTGACAATTCTTCTTTGATTTGATGTTGTGTTCCCATTGACTGTTGTCTCTTGTCTGGGCTGTGTTTATCTTACATATCTTGTATATTGTGCTCCCTAACTTGTGGGACTCCTTAGACTTTTCTCTTTGGATATCCCCTCTGCTAGTCTGCATTGCTATTGCAGGTGTTCCTAGGGTTGCCCTTACAAAGGGTATGTAATAGAGAATGGAATATAAGGGAAAGTGGAGTCTGGTGTAAAATAAAAAATAACAGGAACACATTAGAGAAAGGAGAATGGCAGGAAGGCTATCTACAAAGGGTGAATGGAGAATACCAATGAAAGGAATGGATGGAGTCCAAAGAAGTCTGGACAAAGTGTATAATCAGAGGTCAGAACAGATCCTGACATTGATCGTGTATACATTCACAGACATCCTAAAACATAATAAATTTTATCATCACAAGATTATGAAGGGTAAGAAAACTTACAGCCTTAGGTTCAAAGGATATTAAAAATATTAATTAGCTAAAGCAAATATTGTTCAACATACCCACTATCAGATTCAGGAAATATTAAACAGATATGAGCATAATGGTTTAAGTGACTCACTGTCTAAACATGTTGAAAGTAGAGGCTATGATCAGTAATCAAGAACAGTAAGCATCAGCAAATAGGCTACTTGCAAGCTGCAAGTGAGACAAGGCAAGCATGAGATGAGGAAGTGGTCATGCATGAGCAGACAGTATACTCACATACTGGAAGGCAGAGAAGGCAAGGATGAGATGAGAAAGTAGTCATGCATGAGCAGACAGGATACTCACTCCCTGGAAGGCAGAGAAGTCAAGGATGAGATGAAGAAGTGGTCATGCATGAGCAGACTGGATACTCACTTGCTGGAAGGCAGAGAAGGCAAAGATGAAATGAGGAAGTGGTCATGCATGAGCAGACAGGATACTCACTCCCTGAAAGGCAGAGAAGGCAAGGATGAGATGAAGAGGTGGTCATGCATGAGCAGACTGGATACTCACTTGCTGGAAGGCAGAGAAAGCAAGGTTGAGATGAGGAAGTGGTCATGCATGAGGAGACAGGAAACTCACAAGCTGGAAGGCAGAGAAGCAAGGATGAGATGAGGAAGCAGTCATGCATGATCAGACAGAATACTCACTTGCTGGAAGGCAGAGAAGGCAAGGATGAGATGAAGAAGTGGTCATGCATGAGCAAACAGGATACTCACTCCCTGGAAGGCAGAAAAGGCAAGGATGAGATGAAGAAGTGGTCATGCATGAGTAGACTGGATACTCACTCCCTGGAAGGCAGAGAAGGCAAGGATGAGATAAGGAAGTGGCCATGCATGAGCAGACAGGATACTCACTCCCTGGAAAGCAGAGAAGGCAAGGATGAGATGAGGAAGTGGTCATGCATGAGCAGACTGGATACTCACTTGCTGGAAGGCAGAGAAGCCCAGGATGAGATGGAGAAGTGGTCATGCATAAGCAGACAGGATACTCACAAGCTGGAAGGCAGAGAAGGCAAGGATGAGATAGAAAAGTGGTCATGCATGAGCAGACAGGATACTCACTCCCTGGAAGGCAGAGAAGTCAAGGATGAGATGAAGAAGTGGTCATGCATGAGCAGAAAGAATGCTCACTTGCTGGAAGACAGAGAAGGCAAGGATGAGATGAGGAAGTGGTCATGCATGAGCAGACAGGATACTCACAAGCTGGAAGGCAGAGAAGGCATGGATGAGATGAGGAAGTGATCATGCATGAGCAGACAGGATACTCACAAACTGGAATGCAGAGAAGGCAAGGATGAGATGAGGAAGTGGTCATGCATGAGCAGAAAGAATACTCACTCCCTGGAAGGCAGAGAAGGCAAGGAAGGCAAGGATGAGATGAGGAAGTGGTCATGCATGAGCAGACAGGGTACTCACAACCTGGAAGGCAGAGAAGGCAAGGATGAGATGAGGAAGTGGTCATGCATGAGCAGACAGGATACTCACAAGCTGGAAGGCAGAGAAAGCAAGGATGAGATGAGGAAGTGGTCATGCATGAGCAGACAGGATACTCACAAACTGGAAGGCAGAGAAGGCAAGGTTGAAATGAGGAAGTGGTCATGCATGAGCAGACTGGACACTCACTCGCTGGAAGGCAGAGAAGGCAAGGATGAGATGGAGAAGTGGTCATGCATGAGCAGACATGATACTCACTCGCTGGAAGGCAGAGAAGATGAGGATGAGATGAGGAAGTGGTCATGCATGAGCAGACAGGTTACTCACAAACTGGAAGGCAGAGAAGGCAAGGTTGAGATGAGGAAGTGGTCATACATGAGCAGACAGGATACTCACAAGCTGGAAGGCAGAGAAGGCAAGGATGAGATGAGGAAGTGGTCATGCATGAGCAGACAGGATACT
>KN837136.1:748732-759974 GCA_000827215.1 Sphaerobolus stellatus SS14 | reverse complement strand
GAGAGAAAGGCTCTTACAAGTCAGCCTTTCAACATGCAGAAAGTTTAATACTACTCTGAATTTTTATCACCTATCTTAGTAATATACATCTAGTCATATTATGGATAACAATTGATTGTCAAATGTGAAGGAAAACCTACTGAGAACCACCCTTTCACATCCATGTCGTTCAGTACAATGGTGTTAAAATTCCTGACATTATTCATGGTATCCATAACTTTAAATGTGTAAGAAAGATACCTTTCTGTATCTATATATTTCGTAAGAAAGCATGTCATACTATCAGCCCACAGGAAGTGGCACAGCCCATGGGAAGTGGTGCACCCTTATACCATCATAACACTTTGAATATTCATCATGTGACATATTTGAAAATTATTTAATAAATCTACAAAAAAATCCCCCATACTCACTTTGACAATTATTCAATGTGGTAGGATTATATAAGTGTGCACCACTTCCTGTGGGGTGATAGTATGCTAGATTTTTGATACTTTTCTCTTAATGTACTTTGAGTATTTAAATGCATATAAATGTTGCTTTTCCAAATTGAAGGAAAAGCTTAGGAAAAGGTTTGGAAAAGGCTGCTAAACATTTAGGCTAAGTTTAGGCTAAATTAGCCAGTGTGGGAACTCTGGATTTCTGCCTGCTGAAATGCTTTTAGGTAATGCATATGGCATGCAAAATTTACCATGCATTCCAGAGCAATGAAAAGTCATATTAATATTCTAAAATTCTGAAGATATTTTCATACAAGATATTTAATAGGAAAACTTACCTTTCACAAACATTCCAGGCTCCTTTGCCCAGAGAAAGTTTCTGAAAAGAAACACTTTATCCTTAGCTAGAATTCCAGATAATATCCACATTCCACAAGAATTTCTCTTGGTGTAAATAATGAATATTTCATAGCTATTCTTGCAGTTAAAACTTTAAACCAACAAATATTTATTTTGCCTATTAATACAGGAACAGAATAATGATTTACTGGATTTCCTGTACATATTACTTCCAAGGAAATAATATAAAAGCCTGGTCCAGTGATGGATTTCATATAAAATTCCTGGATCAGAAATAAAGTTGTGTCCCCCGTGATGTTGGCCTGCGGAGAAGACATTCTGGTGGGATATTTCAGACACCTTGTTTTCTAGGTACATGTCATGCCCACTAAACCTGTTGGACATCAATGGCCACCATATATAACCATGCATGGCCAAGCATGTTGTGGCAGGTTCCTACTTGAAAGTCACCTTCCAAATCATTGGCTATGATGAGGGTGACACAATATACATCCAGGCCGAACTGATGGAGATACAGGTCCTTTGTGACAAATAGCATATTTGTTCTATGATATATGGGGCTTTATGTCTCCTTTCTTTTCTTTTGGGTTTTCAGGGACACAAACCTTTGGGAGTATGTGTATTATACATGGCAAAGAGTGTTTTAGTGTGATCGTAAATGAAGAACCGGAATATTCTATACTCATTAGCTTGCTAGTCCTGAAGCGGTGTATGGGCCATCAAAGGCAGTGGTCACATATTCACATATTCTCCATTTGGAACAAAGGAGGATCGAGTTTGATCTCATTGATTCAACACAATCACTCAATCACAGGCACATTCCAATTGATAATCCTGAAAAACTTGAGGTAGCTTCTTGTCTGATGACACTTCGCCATCTATCTAACAATATCTCCTCCAACAGGCTCTATCTGACACCAGGCCAGGTCGGTATCAAGCCCTTGTATTAAGTGACACTCGAGAACACTCATTATCCATTTATAAAAGCTATGAAATTATATTACCTTGGCCATCCCACCATGATGATTATTCCTCTATCTGCTTTTTCTGATTGTGATGTGCAGCCACATCTAGGCTGGGTATCTAATGATGATGGTGCTATGCTGGTACACAATTCAGAGCGAGACCGAGCTGTTTACATATCTATGCAGAGTTGTGCTTATCGATGCGTACTTCAGGCATCCTTACTTTCTTCATCTATGTGGAACAGCTGGACAAATTTATGAAAATTTCTGGAATGGTGGGCCATATGAGGCTAATGGGATAAGCACATGCTGCATACTTTCATTGTAATATTCTGTGTCATATGTATATATATATATATATTTAAAAGAGGAGGAAGGAAGTCAGGGATTGGCACATGCACCGTTATGATATATTATTGATGTAGGCACTCAATGTTTGTCATGCAATGCTTATTACTATAAACAGAACAAGCAAGTGACACCTGAAGCTGGGCTTCCTGGGCATTACAGCAGCTTATGGCCAGAATATCGTTTTTAATGCCTCATTGGCATTCCATGGTTGAATGCTGGAAGAAGCAGCCTGCAGAACTGTGTGGCACGTTTCCTGAGCATAGGTCCCAGAGTTATGTCTTTTTTCTTTCTTGAAATGTGTTAATTCACCTGTACATTTTCTATTCTTGTAGTGCCTACATCCTCTCCAATTAACTTGGGTCATTGTGTGAAACTTGACCTGGGATGGATATGCAATGGCTATGTGCCTCACAGCAACTGGTTGCATTTTACTATCAAACTTTCTGCACTGTTCTACTTAATGCATTACAATAACTTATTCTATATTACAGTGATTAACAGGCCTACATTAATTAACATTTATGATAATCATTCCAAGTGCAACCTAAGGCCACATTGTTTTCACAAGTGAAGGAGATGATGTGATCACCAAGAATACGTGTCACAAAACCAACCTCACAGTAATCACTATTCAAACATATATCAGTGGGTCACACTTCAGATATAGCTAACTTACAGATAATCTATTGAAAAAACAATGTGAGTTAAGTTTTACCATAGTTCAAAGTCCACTTACAAAGCCACTTCCATCTGAAAATTTCCAGATCTTCCTCCAATAAGTTGTACTGCAGCCTTAAAGCTGGAGCGATTACATCCCCATTTCCATTCTCGAAGAGTATGAGCATAATGGGGTCCAATATTTGAGACAGAGTCCGTGGTCAGATGACCCTTGCTACCATTTGTCATGGAAGAAATGAGAAGGTTGAAACTCAGTAAAGATCCTCCCGGAAATACTGGTAAAGGGTCAGGTGATTGTGAAGTTAAACTATCTTGTGACACTCACTCTACATAAATCATCAATATATTGCTTGGGCACATAAACTATAATGCTCACCCATTTATGTATAAAGTCAACATCCTCATCATAGCCCTTCAATCTTGAAGGCCAATCATGAGTGCCATATGAAGGGGAAACAGTGTTAAAGGACTCACTTGATTCTGGCAAAGTGACCACCTGGACACACCTGACGGCATTGCATTCCTTCAATGCCCAATCCACGCACCTCCAATATTCTTCAAAGAAATCTCTTTCGACATGTTCCATCATTTCAACACTGATGAATCTATCAAAGTGATGCTCCCATTCCGGCCTATTCACAATTTTACAATAATCCATCAGATGCACTGATTTTATCGGAAAGGCTTGCTACCGTAATGCAGGCTTCAGCAAGTTCTTTCTGCTCTGATGACAACATATGGGTCTCCACACTGCAACCTGTCTTTTGGGCTGCAAGAATAGCAATGCCTTCCTATCCCGATCCTACAGGAGGCACCATCTCATAAAACAAATTACATGATAACAGCAAGGAAATTTAACGGCACCTATTTCCAATACGTGGCGTCCTTCCCTGAAATCAGCCTTAGAGATTACATTTCTGCATCATATTTGAATTTACTGTATTAATGGCTTCCAGGAACGGACACTTACAGCATTTTTCGAGCTTGTGCCTCTTCGAGGGTCTCTAATTGTATGCTGGAACTCAGTTGTAAATATTCATTAAAGTCTTTGAATATGGCTGACAAATAATTCAGGTCTTTGCTAAGGAAAGCAGTAAACCTATAATGGATCATTCAGCATAGGTTTTCGGACAGAGTTTGGAAGAGACCGACATTGTACTTCCAATATCATAATGAGCTGATATATTTGCACGTGTTGTCATGATATCTCCAGAAGGTGAAATAATGGAGGTCACATAAGAGTCCATCTTGAATTCTTCTCTGTTCAGGATAAACAGCTGGAAATTCGGGAATAAGGATCGATAATTGAACCCAAACCTTAACATGACGCTCACCCGAAGAAAGCCCGGGATGTCATCACAGTCAGCTATTAGTGGACTAGTCAGTGAAAGAGTCAAAAAAAAACCCATACAAAGAGTTTTTTTTTACCATCTCCATACATGTAGGCTTCTGCTAAGCCCATATCTTTGAATAACAACATGCGTGTCCAGAAGACAGGGCGCTTTACTCTGATTTCGACATTTAAATCTGGTGAGGCCTCCTTCCCCAAATGTAAGTATCTCCTCAGAAGTGACAATGCGTAAGTGACCGCCCTTCAATTGATTTAATGCCCTATAATGTAGAGTAAATACTCATCTCAGATGCAGAGTGGTAATGTAGTTGGTGCTATTAGATGAGGCCCACTGACATTTATACCTGGAGCCCTTGGCAGTCAGGGAGTGAAGATTGCTTTCCATTATTTGAGATGCTGCGTAATGGACTTCATTCCTGCATAAAGTGGTCCAATTGACTATTTATTTGATTCGAAAAAGGTCAGGCTGATGAACTATCTCACCTAGAGATACGGCCAATTGATGGGATCCCACGACAGTATACGTATTGTGTGGGTACTGTAATTTGGTATGAACCTTATTATTTTTCGTTCTATTTTCGCTTTATTTTATTTTATTTTGATATTTTAAGAGGTCTTCCGGCTCTTTTCTTCTTGTGAGTTCAACCCCACAAGAAGCTCCGTTCCGTGCTTGAACATGTGACTATACAATGTCCTTGTGACTGCACAGCATTTCTCATCTTATTTTCGTTCTAACCCTTGATTCATAATTTTTATAAATATTGTATTTCATTGGTTCGGATCTTTACTTGATTTTGAACCCTTTTTATTGTGTTTAGTATATAAGAGAGCTTGTATCTTAGTTAACGGACAATCTACTATTTTTGCTCTCTGTCACCGACTGACACCTTCCTATTTGGGAAAAGACTCCGTGGGTTGCCCGGGGTAGTGAGTTGACTCGTCCTCACCTCTCGAATATTAGCAAGTAAGTAATTTCTAAGCCTCTTTAACTATTCCAACTCACTCCTACTTTTCTATCAAGTTTTTTCCTTTATTTTCTTTAATTACTTCGCCTAGCAATAGTATAGCTAACTTGTACTTAAATACTATCTTCATTTATTCTTTATTAATTAATTCATAGCTGGAAGTTCTTAGATTACTCACTAGGGTTATCTAGTAATTGTAAGAAGAGTTCTAACCGACGCTGAATTGCTTTTAATTCTCAGAACATTTTTAAGTTTAATTAGTTTCTCTGTTCACAGTAGTGAACACCACTATTTCGGACCTACGGTTCCAAAACACGTATGGCTTGTATTATTTGGTTATTAGATGGTAAAAGAAGAAAGGCTCTGCAAACGTGATCGTCAGTGGTACTGTGATAGCAGACATCACCGCCATACCTTTGCAGGAGTGTATTGATGTGCCCCCTTTATTCTGACAGCTGATCTGGTACCGGAACTACGGAGAGGCTATTAGCCCGGTGACATCTAGCTGATCTTAATGATGTCCTATAGGCCAATAAAGGCTGAATCAGGATGCGAAGAAACAGATTTCTGGTTTGCGTTTAATTTATTATGTAGCAGCCTGGGGCGAGACTATGGAATACATCTAAAAGGCAAGAAATCATCCAAAAATCAGTCATCAGTCTTACCCCAAACAGCATCTTGCCTTGCTGTGTCTGAAAATGGAGCGATAAACTACAGTCAGGTTTTAACAAGCTTACGTAATATAAGAGTTGCAAACTTTCCTCTCGCTTAGGCCTTTTAGCTATAGGTTTCAAGGAATGAAGGAGATTTCACTGATGGACAAGAAGTACGTGTTATGATGTGCTGGGATGTTTATGAGGGAGAAAAAGTTCCGTTTATCTAAGATGATGTGGGCACAGACACTTTCTCTGTTTGGACTTGTTCAGTGGCAAACTTCTCAAAGGATTATGGCTTCGATTGGCTTTGTTTGATAGGGTAAACGTAGACGTATAAGTTCCTGGTGCAACCATTTCAAGATACGCCAAGCAGTTAGCCAGCCCTGTTCTGCCTATTAGACACCGATGCGGTGTGTCAACATCACTGTATATGTTTACTCTCCAAACAACCTTGATCGTTTCACACTATTTTTGTATCGAACAGCGAAGGATATCACTCGAAGATACTGCCACTAGCCAAGAAGAACTGGATCCGCCAACTGCGACATATGGTATGTCTCTCCCTTTCCAGGTGTCTATTCGTGCTTAATATCTAAAATCTTATTCCCTCGCCCAAAAACCGGCCCACTATATAAGCAATGCATGACAGGATCATCTACGTGGTGTATCCCCACATCCGCACCCTTTGTTAATTCCTCCCCTCCCCGCTAATCTTGGATTGCGAGGAAACACGAGGTTTCCTCACTGCACTGGATCCTAGGGGTCAACTGTACTTCGTGAGTCTCCATTTCGTGCGAATAATTATTTATTTCAAAAATTAATACTTAATAGCTTAAACGTCACTATCAGAAAGCCTGACTGCCGACCTTACCATAAACACCCCTCGGGTGGGGGAACCATCGTCCATTTACCAGCCGCTTCTATTCCTTTGGCGGTTGTCTTAAGCTGAGAATACGTGACTCTCGTCACTCTCTAGACCCTACGGATGGTCTGGGCTGCGTCCTTAGTCAAGGCAGCCCCTGCGGAACGACCCCTCACTTGCTTTGCCTCATCTCTGATCGACCATTCTGCCTCATCGTCGATCGAGCATTACTCTATGGAGAGGATTCATTCTCATGAAGGTCATATAAACCGTAAAAGAAGCAGATCACCGTCTCACTCTCTCTTAAAAAAAATTTGGTTCACACTCTTAGTGGGGGGCTTCATTCCCACTTTTTAACCATTCATCCTTCCTCCTTATATATGCTTATTTTATTTATTTATTTATTATTCATTTGAAAATCTCTTCAATTATGTAATATGGTCTACTCCCGGCTTTTTGGCTCCGTATTTCCTTATTTTCCCTTTATTTATTACATTATTTTTACAGAGAGAAATCTCTTCAATTACGTAATATGGGCTACTTCCGGCTTTTTGGCCCTGTATTTCCTTATTTTTCCTTTATTATTGCATTATTTTTCTCTCTGTAAAATAATGCTTCATATTTTTCCTATATATGGAGGGTGTGTTGCCTTTGCAATATCTACCGTACAAAGACAAAGATCCCCTCCTTCGAAGACTCACCACATCTTATATTACATACTTCGTATATTATATAAATTTATCAAATAACTCCATGGGTAGTTCTCTCATTTTCTTACTCCCTTGATAGCGAACTGACATACAACAAACATAGAGTCCATATGGAAGATTGGAAGAATCCCTGTCAGTAATTATAAGTGGAATCGAAACTGTAAATATTGTGGTGTTTCTTTATTGACCGGAGAACGGCATGGTGGCTTTTGCTGTGGTCCCAATGGAAAGTTTGCCGATGCGATAACTCCTTTACCGGAATTGCCTGTGGAGTTTGAGTGGCTCACTCGGCAAAATAATATATCATCACTTTCCAGAATATTGAATTTGCTTTTCTCATTCGCATCTCTGGAAACAACACATGCCTTTCCTAAGTTTCAAGGACCGCAAGGCTTTTTTGCAATCCAAGGACGTGTATATCATAGATTACGTCCTTCACACCCTGATTCGGGGTTGCGATGGCTGCTGTATGATGGTTGGATGCGTGCCGAAGTTCCACATAGGAGGTGGGCAAGATCGATACCTGAGCTATGGACAAATTGTGTTTCAGCGGCTCTCCTTCGTGTCAATCGTTTTGCACAAGTAGTTAACAATCTATCACAACTTCCTCGTGAACAATGTCCTGATGCGCATATAGTTGTCGAGGATACAGGAGCACCAGAAATTGCAGCAATATTACATCTTGATAATACTGTAGCTCGCAATTACTGTCCTAGGAGTTTGTTAATTAGCAAAATAGATGGTCAGCGAATACAAATAGCAACCACCAGTCGACTTTGGGAGCCTTTGGTTTATCCTTTATTATTTCCTCATGGTACATTGGGCTGGGGTTTGATATCTGGCACAAATGATTATCAATATGGAGCACGTCAGGATCAAGGATTGAGAAGAGAACAGGATGGGATACTTACTCAAATTTGGCATTATCGCGCTCGCTTATTACGAGAGCCCCGGTTTGAGATATTTGGGAGGTTGACGAATGAATATTTGGTTGATATGTGGACTCGGGAAATTGACTGTCGATTGGGCTATATAAGACAGAATCAGCGAAAAAGCAGACAAGAAGATGCGGAACTTATGTACGGCGGACAAATCGAAGAAGACAATAGTAACAATGTGTATTTGCCATCGTCTTTCCTAGGGAGTAACAGATGGTTGTTCTGAGCAAATTTCAGATGCCTTGGCTATTGCAGCATCCCTAGGAAATCCAACTTTTTTTATCACAATTACAGCAAATCCTGAATGGCCTGAGATTGATGAACATCTCAGAGAGGGGCAGACCTTTTCTGATATCCCCATCGTTGTGGTCCGAGTGTTCCATGCCCGGTTGAATCAAATAATAAATTCAATATGCAACATGTTTCCTCAAGCTGGGCCACCAGTGTATAAGCTATATGTCATTGAATTCCAAAAGCGAGGCTTACCCCATTGCCATTTCCTTTTGAAATTCCAGCATGATTGTATAACTCCAGATGATATTGATAAAGTCATTTCTGCTGAGATGCCAATTGGTACTGATGATGCTAATTTGGTACGGTGTATGATGTGTCATAATCATAATCCGGATTCTAAGGTTATAACAGCTTGCCATCGTCAAAATGGCAATGGTATTATGGCCTGTCGATATGGGTATCCAAAGTCTATCCAAGGACGTACTACGATTGATAGTGAAGGTAGGCCCCAATATCGCCGTCGCTGTCAAGGGGATCAAGTGGTAGTGCCACATTGTCTCCCGCTAATTCGTGCCTATAAATGTCACATCAATTTTGAGGTTGCAAATACATCCCATTTATTCCAGTACTTATTCAAACACATCCACAAAGGACCAGACAGAGCGCGTTACATGTTTTCCTCAAGTGAGGCTGTGAATGAAATTGATGAATATTGGCAGGGCAGGTACCTTTCAGCTGGAGAGGTGGCATGGCATATATTAGGGTTCCATCTCACTCATAAATATCCATCAGTAACCTGTTTGCCTGTTCATCTTAGCACTTCAAGAGTGCATCAGCAATACTCACGAAGAAACAGAAATGAGAGCAGCATGTCATTGCTGCATAGATATTTTGCTAGAAATAAGGGAAAATATGTCATAAATGGTGGAATAATGAGAGACTTCGCAGATCTTACCTATCTGGATTATTATCGTCTCTTTCGGTTGATCCCTCTTTCAGAATACACACGGAATGTGATTGCTTATCCCGAGGAAATTACAATAAATAATGTGGTATGTTATTATTTGTGATAGTCCATTTTGTTTTTCATTGGAGAATAGATGCCAATGAAGGTGATTATGAGAGTGAATCCTACTTCTCATCTTACTCAACTTCCATCGTTTCGGCCAACCCAAGGAGAGATTTATTATCTCAGACTTTTACTAGCCATTCATCCAGGATATACTTTTGCAGATCTTCGTACTTTCGAAGGTATCTGCTATGAAACCTTTCAAGAGTGTGCATCTGCAATGGGAATGTTTGAATCAGAGTCGGAAGGCGAACATGCGATCATGGAAGGCATAGCTACCTTAAGAACACCCAATCAATTACGTATCCTGTTTGTTCATTTGTTGGTTAATGATTGTCTCCCACAATCAATGGAACTGTGGGTGAGATATCATGAACAGCTATGCATGGACTTTTTTTTGCGACATGGGTGTAATCTGAATATTGCAGAAGAAATGGGGCTTCAGCATCTGTCTTCTTTATTAGAAGAGTATGGGATGAATCTTACTAGATTCGGAATCTGTGAACCTAATGAGTATTCTAATGAAGTTTGGCATGAATTGGAACGATGGGGAAGAGATTCAGAGAGACTGGGGGAGTTAGCTGTTGAAGCTCAAGAACAGTTTAACCCTGAACAATTGGAGATTTTTAGCTCCATTATGATGGCAATTGAACAAGGCACATCTCTATGTTTGTTTATTGATGGAAAGGCTGGAAGAGGAAAGACATTTTTAATTCAGAGTATCATCAATGAGGTTCGGTCTAGGGGTCAGATCGCAATAGCAACTGCGACTTCTGCCTTTGCTGCACTAATGTACAGTGGAGGTAGGACGACCCATAGTGCTTTTAAGGTAATTACATACTTTCTTCGCATTCTTGGCAATGTTGCAAAAATCGAAATTGCCTGGTCAGTTATGATGACCTCTCCAGGCATCATCAGGCCCTGGCCAGGACGAAGCCCATCTTGGCCAGACCTGGCCAGGCCTAGTCAGGGCCTGACCGACTCCACCCTGACCTGATCATGTCCTGGCCAGTCCTGACCGACTCCACCCTGACCTGATCATGTCCTGGCCAGTCCTGACTGACTCCACCCTGACCTGATCATGGGCTCACCCAGTGAGTACATACCATCTGAGTACGATAGCTTATATAAGTAGGTAGATATCAAATATTAAGTAATAAATAATAGTAGGTGACCGACAGCCACTGAAATATATTGAGAAATGGGATGCTGGTCCCAAATATTATTCGATGCACCAGTACGTGACTGGACGCGACGTAGTCACTTTCCTGTCATGTCCATGGGAAACTTGACTTCCTTGTTGTCTTAATTGCAGAATTATAACAGATGAGTAACTTGCATTCTTTATTATTCTCAATAGAAGATTATATTGCACCGAGTAGGTGTGAGCAGCTTTTTCAGTTACTGTCACGTTCTGTGACAAAATTGTTCGGATGCAGAAGTCACGTGACCAGGCGCGTACCGTTGCTTGCTCTTCCCACCGCCTCCCACCCCCATATTCCGCCCTCCTGCAGTCCAAGCAGCATTTGTATGTTATCATTCATTTATATTCAAGTTGCTCCGACTCAGTTTCTAAAGAAATGGTCTTGTTTTCGCAGTTTCTGTTACCAGCATGTGGTAGGCCGGCCGTGATGGAGCACGTGGGGCACGGCGGCGGCCACTA
>KN837136.1:729110-745289 GCA_000827215.1 Sphaerobolus stellatus SS14 | reverse complement strand
TTATGCATCACTAATTATTTAATTATATAATTGATTATGTGTATTATTCCTTTTAAGGTAATTCGTAATTAATACATAATATAATTCCAATAATATTTACCTTAGCCTGTCTGCATCCCCTTCTATGCGGCGAAGATAATTTTGGTACATGTACCAGGATTTTGTCCCTTCAGCTTTGTTATAAAGCTCCTGTATTTTACTCTGTCTTTATACCATGTCTTTCGCTGCTATCTTTGGGACATTCAAGATCTCTGACTCAAAGATCAATAACTTGCAACCTACATCCTATGTTATCTACCAAGTGGTTCTGTTCTCTGAGGCAATTGGTTCTATTCCAAGCTTCATTCGATTGGAAACAACACCGGAATATCGTGTCATCCCGAACACCACTCCAGTCTTCGTCTATGGTAGAATTTCGGGACCGCATTTAGGCCCTTTTTATATTGACGCCATCAAGATCTATCCATTACTCGGTCCATTTACTATGCCAAGTTATGAGCCGCAAATCTCTATTGTTCCATATTTTTGTGTTATTGGTCACATTCCGGGCGGTGTAACCTCTATGCATGAGAGTACCCATGTATTTAAGATGATGTCGACATCCTGGGTGAGTTCATTAAATTCTGTATATATACTTGGCTTCTAACCTTTTTTTCAGGCGATGACTTTATTTGATCCCCTGATCACTAGGTCTGCTGTAGCAAGGCGTTTACCTGGAGATTGTTCGATGTTTGTTGTTGGACCCTTTACCTTTGAAGGTGGACACGAACGACCATATCTCTCTCCAATGGCGAACACCCAAGGTCGACCCTATAATCCATTTCGTCATGGGACCATTGGACCTGGATCTTTTAGAGGTAAGTAGCTGGGTCATACTATTCGGAGCTTGAAGGCTTAAATAGGTCCAGAACGTTTCCATGCTGCAAACTTTCGCTTTACGCCATTCGTTCCCAGGGCAGAAGGTTCATATAACAATCTTGATAAAGTGTAAAATAAGCCATATGTCTAATACTTATCTGAATGCAGTAAGGGGAGGTGATGAGGTTGTGCAGGCGAAGGATAGCGTGGGGTCCGCGACGTTGAGTATGGCGTATGCGGCGTTGTTGTTAAGGGCGTTGAAGGGCGAGGCGGGGATTGTTACCCCTACTTTTGTTAAGAGCCCACTGTTTGCTGCGCAAGGGATTGAATTCTTCTTGAGTGCTGTGAAGCTTGGCGTGCGTATTCTTAACCTATTATTTCTGCCTATTTTCCTTAATATATCCTTTACAGCCCAACGGTGTCGCCAAGATCCACGATCTCGGCAATATTACCGCCCAGGAGCAAGAGCTCGTCAACGCTGCCCTCCCTGAGCTCAAGAAGAACATCGAGAAGGGCTTCGCCTCCGTCTAGTAAACGGACTAATGATTCCCTTTGCATAACAAAATACCTGGGGATGGTAATGTGATATTTAAAACGAAACGAGCGTTATGCGCGGCGGTAGCATTTATTTGCTAGAAGCTAGAAATATAAAATATATCTCTTTACATACCTTCAGGCAAGTGAGTGAATTCACAACGGGTGAGGGAGCATAAATGAGCATCGATTACTTAAAAGAATTTGAACGTCGTTCAGATGCAAGTTAGTTTAATAATGGTAACAGATGAGTACTTGAAAATTTGAGTCTTGCGCGGGGGCGAATGGGTAATACATAATTGGTGATATACTTAGGTTTAGATTTGAACATGCGTTGAGTGCATGTTTTGCGGTGCCTGGCCACATGACAGCGATTTGACACACACAGCTGAAGGACACCAAATGCACAGTGCGGTGTACATCTTTTGCCAGTGTATATATAGGTGCTAACGGATAGCAATGCATGCAACAAATCATTCCCAAGCTCCTCCACATCCCCCATATCTGCCCTCCGCTACAACCTTCCACAATGCTTATCGTTCGCAAAATATTGACGAAAAAAAAGCAACGCATTGTACCTTTGGATAGTGATGCCTGGATCTTCGATGCGATGAACATTGCGAAAACCGCGGCTTCAGCATCTAAATTAGTTCCTGTAGCTGGTCGATTCATCGAGGGTGGTGCTACCTTGTTTTACAATGCTCTGGAACAGTTGAAGGTGTGTCCATAAAGCGTCTTATAAATTCAGATCCATTGACGCCTCTTCATCTTAGCAAATGAGAAAGAACAAGGAAGACTTCAAAGGACTCAGCGAGGATATCGCCATATTGCTTCGAACCTTCAGTGACGCGACAGCTGGAAGGACCTCGGACTCGACATATCCTGAAGGATTTGTACGAGTCTGCTCTGAATTTCAAAGGTATACTATAATCTGTACTCCTTAGAATTGATCATGCATCATGACCACTTCATGACCACAGTTCCATGGAAAATCTTGCAAAGGAGATCGGCCTTCTTGTCGCCAATTCCCAGACTAAACGTCTCAAAACATATCTTCGCGCAAATAATATCCAAGAAAGTATAGCTGGTTATCAAACAAAGATTCAGAAGTTACGAGACAACCTTATAGTATGTCCAAGAGACATAAATCTCCGATGCCCCTTATTAATCATTCAGATAGTTTTACTGCGCTCTTTTAAGCGTCCGGCTTTTTGAGACTGATAGATTAACTAGCTCATCTGATGAAGATTTTCCGGAACTGAAAGAGGTTGGGATTCTTTTCTTGCCAACTTTATTAATTCACTTCTAAGAATTATGTGTAGTTTCGTCAGGTTTTACAGACCGATATCCACCTGAAAGAAGAGGTGAATGTTGAACACTCTAGGCACACTGGGTCTCTCCTCTTTAAAGAATATCATGGGACAATCCCATTTAATGGCAAAGATTACTTGACAACAACTAGATCTTACGAAGGGGAATCAGCACAAGAGGTAAACGAACTGCGTGTCTTCGATTTATGTCACTGAAATCACAATTAAATCAGAGATTAAAAGTTGAATTGAAACTTCTAGCTCGCATTCGGTATGTCCACTGTCACCCTTTTCTCGTTTGAATAGAATATTCTGAAGCGCCAAAGCCATCCGAACATAACCCAAGTTGCTGCTGTTTGTTTCTCTGCGTCCTTTCCTTCCATTGTATATTATGATGGTAAGTAGTCCATGGTAAGGTTATATAAATTCTGAATATGTTTTGGTGGTATTTAGACTTGCGACCCGTCGATTGGAGTTCAGAAGATGTCAGGATCCAGGATGGACCATATACTATCAGCTATTTGACCAGGTTGTATCGGCAGGTGAGCAGGTCTGATGAGATTGCTCTAAGTCAACAATAACGCTTATTTCACGATATTTTTCCTGCATGCAGATGCGTGCCCAGCGAGTACGTTTGTGGTATCTCGTTTCACTTAGAGCGGAACATCTGATAAAGCCTGAACATCAGGAAGCAATCGTTCACATAATCGACAAACTTCCATCTTTCTTTATCCATCCACCGCGGGGTACCCTAGATAACACAGATATTAGGTTTGTACGCTGGTCCTTAGAGGTGTGGGAGGGTCCTAGTCATAGCGCTAGAGAGATATTGAGGGTGTATATTACTGGAGATGGTCGACCACTACTGTCACTAGTGAGTCTTCACTTTTCCTGGCATCAGAAATTTCCTTAAGATGCCATTTCAAATTGAGGCACCTCCAAGAGCAAATTCAAGTCAACAAGATATGGAGGAGGGCTCTATCGGTGCCGCAGTCTGTTTATACTCTGATAATTATATTTCAGAGAATATCCTACGACAAATCGAATGTCAAGAGGAGAGAACATTAGATCCAAGGAAAGAAGTTATTACTTCTTCGTTACGTGCCTTATTTTCACATTATCCCTTATTCAACACATGAGTGGTTCGGAGTAGAACCATGCAGGCCTAAACCTCCACCGTATCTTGGAGTATTGTACTGTGATCATCATGCAGGTAATGGTTGGGATGGGACACTTATGGGCGAAGAACCTGTCAGAATGTTATTCCCTTTGGAATCACATCATTACCAATATGATAATTGGACCGCCTCACCTTACACTGAGCCCGCTGAATGGCAAGTTCGCACGCATATGACCAGAGGAATACGGTTAAAGTATGTCACCGTTTTTCTCTTCCAGATCAACCTTTCTGACATCTGTCATAGGTTTGACCTGTCCTACTGCCCAGATAGCACTGGGTCATTCCATATTTGGTGTACGCAGAGACTAACTCCGTTGAAGAGGCTTGAGTTATTCCATGCATCCATGGCTCAGCTTTGCCATATTAAAGGAATATTCAAAGACTTATTTCCAGGAAAATGCAATTCTCGCAATTTAAAGCCCCTTCTCTTAGGTACGCTTATTTTGAGTACTGGATCAACAGTCATGAGTCTTATTGGAGTCTCCAGTTACAAAGTTATCATGGACGGTTAAAGTATGGAAGCCAGTAAAGAGACCCAATCCTCCATCTGTGTCAGAACTATATCTCTTCATCGATGATCCAGTAATTAGTCAGGGACGTACCGAAGGACCTAAAGTTTATTGGTCAAAATGCCCTGATGGCACGGCTCGCATCACTACCCTTGAACTATATGCCTTGGGTATTGAATGTGCCCCAGTAGTTTGGTGTGAACCTGAGATGATCCTAGAGCTCAATCTTGATCTCGTTGATATGCTTCGAGATTTCTATCAATCTTGTGGCCTAAATCCCTTTTCAAACGAAGTTTCGAATCTATTAGAATTGCCTCTTCCTCAGCATGTCAAATTAAGTGAGTCATAGTTTACTATTATATCGCATAGTGTTAATTAGGCAGTAACAAAACAGAGCCTAATCAGCTTAAAAGGCGACATTCCTTTTCAGCATATCAACAGAAGCCATCACGCCGGGATAAAATCCTTCAGGAAAATGGGGTCGACTTTAAATCGGTTTGTTGCAATTTAGGTGATGGAACGACATCGTTACTTCCATCTGTTTCCGATTACTTGCCAGAAGAGTATCAACTCTTGCAAAAATTCAATCGATGTCTGGGGACGAAGGTGGCTAAATATTGGGCGTTCATGGCAGCATCGGAATTATTACCGGAATCGTTGAAGCTGTACGATCTTCGCACAACGGGGGATGACTTTGAGTATGGAGAAACAGGAATCGACCCGATATATGGGGAAATACCTTCAAGGTGTTGGAATTTTCTGAAGGGAAGTGAATGTTGTCACTATAGTGACCAACTGATCTCCAAATTTCGCTGCTCATAGCTAAAGAGAAAGAGTTGTAGATGCCTTTAATTTACAGCGTACAATTATTTTTTCGTGTTCTATACATGATCTCCCAAGACCATGCTGCTGACGACGGATCACTCTCTGGTATTCAAGCTGCAATCAGGGAGGCGCGATCGATTTCAAGCTGCAATCAGGGAGGCGCGATCGATTGCTGACTGCGAGATTAATCATTTTATGACTGCACAGGAGACACTCGCGGGATCATTAACGAATTCAATACTGAGGAAAGGTCCTCGTGAATCAAGATCTTCGGTCGTGGCATATAAAAACAGACTTATCACCCGCAGAAGGAACAAATAATATTTATTGTCCAAACAAAGCTTGAGGGTGTCGTAGCATGCCAGTGAAATGAAGCAATAGATATCAGTTACATAGACCACTAGTAATAGATCCTTAATGATACGAACCATTATCAGATCGACTTGGATCACGATGCCCTAGAAGTGTGTAAAAATGAGGAAGTGAGTGAGGAACTTGGAGAATGAAGTGCTCCTCACATTGTCACAAATACAATGTTGAGAGAATAGGTACCGAATCTGTCCTGCTGAATGGTTTAATAAATTAAAGGAATACGATACGAAGCATGAGTATTTTACTTGCGGAAAATCCCTTTACTCTTTACCTTTAAGAAGAAAGGCAAGGGGGAACAGATGATTACGTCACAATTCACACCACCGACGAGTGGTGTGAATTGTGAGACCTGAGATCGTGGAATTAGATCAGAAGCATAGTGCGCCTGGGGTTGCTGCTGATGTTGGACCATCGACTCTCGAGGTGAGGGTTGCTGGCTGGTTTGGTACATTGGAGTCTGTCCCGTCAGTGTCACGTAATTAGTCACCTTGCCTTTGCCATCAGTGCAGACTTCATCTGTGAGCCTCAGTACTTGGTCTTCTCCTGTTATTTCTAGGCCTTGCCTCTCCGACTTATTACTATTTGCATAAGTCATGAGCCCAACGTGAAAAATATATGAAGAAATGAGAGCCTGCGCCTAGCCAATTAGAGACGGCAAACGATGCTGCTGCGTCGATGCCGGTCCTGCCGAGACATCATGTAGTCGCCTCTTCGTCCGCATCCCTTCTTTTCTCGTTTTTCCAGCAGTCTCATCGTTTATGCAATAACAATAAAGAGATTAATATTTTTTACTTTGCAGGTTAACGGCCATGCTGCTGACAAGCGCAGCCTCGCCCTATCCGCCCTAACCTTCCTCAGGCTCACATATCTCATCGACGTCCCACAGACCAACGCCTCCATCGTCCGCAAGCTCGCCTCCGCCATCTCACCGAACCTCCTGAAACCCCACATCCTCGTCATCTCCAGCCCCGTCAACTCCACTGTTCCAATTGTCGCGTGCTCCCCCGGAAAGCGGGCACCTACGACCCCGCCCGCCTCTTCAGCATCACCACCCTCGAACTCGTCCGCGCCACCCGCTTCCTCGCCGACATCGCCGGCACCGACCCCGCTAACCCCCGTCGCCGTCGTCGGCAGACAGCGCTTGTGCATAAGATTCAGTATGGGGACGATGAGGTTGTGCAAGTGAAAGGATGGCGCGGGGTCCGCGACGCTGAGCATGGCGTATGCGGCGGCGGCAAATTTTACTGTTGAGGGCGTTGAAGGGCGAGGCGGGGATTGTTATGCCTACGTTTGTTAAGAGCCCGCTGTTTGCTGCGCAGGGGATTGAGTTCTTCTCGAGTGCTGTTGAGCTTGGCGTAAGTCCTCTTCAATTGTTAACTCTGCCTATTTTACTTAATATCTTCTTTACAGCCCACGGTGTCGCGAAGATCCACGACCTCGGGAGCAACAGCTCGTCAATGCTGCGCTCCCTGAGCTCAATAAGAACATTGAGAAGGGCTTCTCCTTCGTCCAGTAAATGGATTGATTCCCTTTGCATAGGTAATGTTAGCTAGAAGCTAGGAATGAAAATTATCCTTTTACATACCTTCAGAGTCAGACGAGCAAGTGATCTAGTATTTGCAGCGACATTGCCTTTCGAGGATGGGATCTTGGATCTTGTTACAAGCGACTCGGAGACGTATTATATTGTTTCGATGATTGAACTAAGTCGTTGAACCCTTGACTATAGTCTTTGGCCCAGTCTCAATCATTCGTCCTTTGCTACGTTTGGCGACAACCCCTTCATCCTTCACTATGGGCTCGCGAAACCGTTAGAAGGACTTTTAAATTATATTGGGATAATCGAGCCGCTCTGCAACACATTTTTTACTAACTGTTATTCTTGTCGCATAAATAGATTTGCTTACTTGTTTGTTTAACGGCTTAGGTCTCTGACCAGACCACCCATCTCTGTACATCAGTACAATGTAATTAATGAATACGTATGCCATACTCGTCGATGAAGATGGGAATTTAAATTTCGTACGCAGGTGGCAGGGGGGATGAAATTGTGTTAAAAGTGGGTCCGGGGTCAGCGGTATGTCGCGGTTAAATTATTCAACTGGAATAAACCGACTCATCTAAATGCAGCAAGGTGAGAACTCGTTAGATATATTTCTCGAATAAATAAAATACTGGTAACGTACCAGAAAGCACCAATCACGTCGATTGTTTATGTGCGCAACAATATTGGTCCTGGGTGCCAATTGATCCAGCGGAGCTCTGTCGACCAGTCAGCGAGCGTCGGAGCTCGAATTCACTCTTGACCCTCGACTTTGCGGTTTCCCTCACCGCCTTGCTTGTCTTAATATTCTTCGCATTCAGTCTCAAATACAGTCTGTGTGAATGGACTGCGCTTGGAGTCTGATTGACCAGGGGGACGGCGGTGGCTTATTGACGTTGTGAGAGGGTGGGAGTACTAGCCAAGCACAATCGCTGGATATCTGTCTATTGGTAAGGGTTATTCTGACATTCCAGATATGTTATAAATTATTGCCTGTTAACATATAATTTAAATCATTTCTATTTGCAAAATCCAACAAGGCTATATTTTGGGCAGGCGCCAGTCTGAAACCATACTTCTCGACCTTTCTTTCTGGTCGAACGACAGCTTCCACTGGCTCACATTATGTAGTATATTCCTGATGGTAAATAGATACTCTCGCTAGATCAAATATAAACTTTATCTCAATATTTAATTCAGTCGCACGCTGTATCGAGCACGATATACACTGGCAAGGAGTCAGGACATATTTTACTGTATTCATATGTAGAATCAATCATTTATTCGGATTTATTTGAATCAGTTGACCACAGTAATAATTGAACAAAGCTAATAAATATTATGTTTGTTTACATTCTGGGCGAATACAAATACAATCTTATGTCCTAATTGCAAATCAAAGAAAGTCTACCCCTCTCCAATAATCTATCCACCTTCGTACATCTTCTTGGCCGATTAAAGGTAATAATTGTTCATCCTGAAGAGTCTTCGAAGCCTTCAACGCTTCGTCTGCAACCACACTGGGCATCAAGCCCATGCTTTCAGCGTTCCTCGCGTCGTTCTTCAAGCCCAGCTTGTAAAACTCGATCAATTTCAGCGCTGCACGCCGCTCTTTCTGACGCTTCGACTTCTTATCATCGTCCGCGTGCCTGGAGGCGTGGTCCAACCGGGCAAACCATTCCACGTAGGGAACTAAAGACACTTGCAGTATGCTCGCGATTTGGCCCATGATGGTGGACCATTCAACCGGGCGAGGATGGATCAAGTGAAGAGTATGGCGGGGAGTACCTTGCATATCGATGATTGCGGCTGCGGCAATGTGTGCAGGAAGCCAAGCGGCAAGCTAAAGAGGATATGTATTTGAGCAAATAACATCTCATCGAGTATTGGGAAATACGCACTCCAGGTCCAGTTGGTAGACATCCTAGGAAGGTCCCCGATTGCACTATCGCGGGCAACCAGTGAGAAACATCCCATGCGCCGTTCATCCCTCCACTAATGAGCCCCACACGGATGACGTTCGCCCGCATGCCTAGCTTCTCTGCTGCTGCATCGAACAGTCTTTCAGCCACCCATTTAGACTCCATGTATCCTGTCTGAACAAAAACTTTGGCGTCAATGATAGGGGCTTCTGGACCATCGATATTGTGAGGGTAGTCTAATGAACGCTATGGATATTCAATTCAATTATTTCAAGGACTAATGATGTACTTTGATAAACCCCGACAGAGCTGATGAATGAAATGGATGCACCCGGAGTTTCATAGGCGAATTTCAGGAGTTTCTCTGTACCATCGATGGCTTCTTCGTAAAACGTGAGAGGTTTGAAAAAGTCAATGGTCCATGCTATGGAATAATGAGTACGAGTATTCACGACGCTTTAAGGAAGAAAGCACACCATTGTGAATTATGCTCGTCACGGATGATCACATCTACGAGGGAGAATAAATTAGATACGGATGAATAACATATAAAAAAAAAAAAGCCTACTTCTTCAAATATCTCTTTTGAAAGACCGAAGCACATAAAAGAAGTGGTCGCAGTGGGGAGATATACGCTGGCGGGAGTGTGTGGCGGCGGCGACGACGATGATGCGCGTGTGACGACGCGCGGGTGGCTGCAAAGCGCGGACACTCAGCTTCGTCAGCAACGCCCACAGCAGCCCAGCTGCCGCCGCGAAGCTGCTGCTGCAATGAGGCTGCAGCTTCTACAGCTTCTACTTCTACAAATTCGAAGTCGCAAAAATTATTTAATTAAAACAAATAAGTAGTACTATTTAGTTAGCTATAGGTTCTCTTACCCACTGGCATCATAGAATACTTACACATCCCGGGCCGCATTCACGCTTGTTATGGAGGGCACCGAGCAATGAGGATGAAGCTCACGTTGGGAGAGAGAGAGAGAGACTGAGAATAAGAATTCAAATATCAGTGGCTTAAGATGACTTCCGGAAGCTTCATTTGATAAGTCCATATTTATACTTCTGATTCCTGTGTCGGCTTGAAGCCTTGAAACGATAAGTCCTCCCAAGTTTGCAACATTCAAGAGATATGCTCTCAATTCAAACACTGATTTTAGAAATAGATATAAGTTAAGGAGTGTAATAATCAAGAATATTGTATACACCTATAGCTGCACGAGGAGATTAGTGAAAAATCCCATGATAAATGCTCGAAGAGAACGGTACAGACATGTACAATAAATACTCGAATATAGCTATATGTACAGATCGGACATGGGAAACGAATTGGTATATAGGAGTTGATATATAACTCTGTATTAAAGCCTTGAAGAACTTAGACATCCTCTGCAAGTTTAAGGCAACTAGACTCTAGTGGACTTATGACATGGTAGACAGCATTCATAGCTGCGACGTTTCTCTCATTTTTCCTTATAGTTTTAATTTTTTACACCCCTCATATGCCATGTAGTTTTCTCTTAAATGCTTTACCAGGTTACCGGTCAACTACATGATCCATATTTAAATCTATGTGTATATAGTAGTACCACTGGCACCAAATTTTAGAGCCTTGTTAAAGAAGCTTTTAATGTTCCATATCCCTGGGATAATACTTGAAAGTGTGCGAATTGACCCCCTATCTCAAACCATTTTTTTTACCTTTGCAACGGACAGACCAAGCCTTAAGGGTAGAATAATGTACTGACTAGATGTAGTAATCCCATTAAAATACAATTTTAACTTAACTGTTTTCCAGAAGCCTGAGACACATGGTTTACTGGCTTCTTAATTTTGAACTCATCATATTTCTCCTGCATCTCCTCTGTTTCTGGATTTGCTGACATTTTCTGCCCTATCCCCACCTATAATGCATGACTTAGATATTAAGGTAATTACTGTGTTGGCGGGCAGAACAGCACGAAGGGATGTTACGAGGAATGTTTTATTATTATTCGAAAATTAAGAAGCACTTACGAAGAAGTGGAAGTTGCTGTAATGAGGCAGCGGGAGCTTGGCGAAGGCGCAGCGGCTGGGTGACTGTGGGCGTTGCTGACAAAGCTGGGTGTCCGGGCTTCAGAATCACTAGACCATAGACCGCTTAGTAATTGGGTGATACCACATCATCACTGTGCCCTCCCTCCTCTCGTCCTCCTCTCCACCATTCCTCGCTGCCATTCCTACCCCTTTGTCTCCTATCACCTGGAGAAAAATACATAGTTCTTCTATGCAACAAATTGAGATAAATTATGGTACACATAATCACAGAAAACCCAGTATTAATTAACTTACGCCCCCTTGCTCTTTCACAGAAGCTCCCAATATTAGTGACTTGAACGCCCCAACATGAGGCCGTTGCACTCGCATATTCATACCATCCACAACAACGCCAGGGTCCTCAAGTCATGCCGAGCCTCAATGAGAGCAGTGAGCATTTTTTTCTACGTTATTTATTGGTGGATCAATGTGACACTGGAGTGCCACATGCGTGATAGTGAAGCTCTTTTGGTTTTTCAATTAACGGTGATTTTACAGGAACGTTTGATCATTGTCTAGCGACCGCTGTTCGTGTGTACATGGAACAGGCGAACTACCCACAGGATAATATAATCAGTGGACTGAGCGGTGTTCAGGTGAGTCATCCCACTCAACACTCAGAAAGCGCAACTGAGGAACTTAGCAGCAGTACTCTATGGCATACTCACTACGCAACACACGAAACAATGCAGCATACGACGATGCTCTTGCCAACATATTGACCACCACCAATGATGGCCGTGTTCGAGGGACTGGTCGTGAACGCGGTGCTGCCCGAGGTCGAGGTCGAGGTCGAGGTCATGATCAGGAACAGCCCACAGCTACTGGGACCGGAGTCGATCAACAAACTGCTCCCCTTTCAAACCAAGTAACCCGTGGCCCTGGACGTCCTCGAGGTCGCCCCAGGGGTAGTGGACGAGGTGGGAGAGGGTGCGGTCAGGCAGGATCCACAGTGTGTTCCATTTCCCCTCTTTTATCATTAATATATCCTCATCTTATGACCTTCAGGATGTTGCTGAAATGACAGAAGAACAGATTCGTGAAATTCGGGAGAGACAGCGCGAACGCCGCCTCCTGCAAAACGAGAAAGAGCAACAAGCTGATGAATTGGAACGATTCTTCTCTCAACCCTCCCACCGCTCCCCCTCCCATCTGCCACTCACTTCTCCAGCTCCTATAACACCCTTATCACATCCTACCACACCTCATACGCCATCTATCCAACCATATTGCACGCCCCGAACTGTTCATTTTGAAAGGAATACAGCTCGGCAAACTCCATTATCAATCACACGCCGTCCGCATCAGGGTTCTATGCATCGTCCGAGAGGGCCTCAACTTCAGCTAGCCCACAAGCCACGCTCCGATGTTTGGGCTTTTTTTAATGTTACAAAGACTGCTACTGGCAAGGTATTCACATGCAAGCTGTGCCCGTAAGTGTTTATTTAACCCCAATAGACATCTGCTGATCCTCAGGTTCAACAGGCCTGCCAAAGCTTACCCATATTCTGAGGGAAATGGGACAAGCACACTTCGCCGACATGTGCTTAAAGAGCATACTTACGAGTATGTGACATACTGCAAGAAAACTGGGAAACACGTCAAAGGCAGCACTTTCACTCAGCAACTGCAGAGTATCATGGGCTCGCGCTCCTTGGAGAAGATCAATATACCGTTCAGTCAGCAAGCCTTCCTCTCAGCCCTCATTAACTTCATTGTTGCTCATGACATTGTAAGTTTCCCGTTGTTTTTATATGCATTATCCTTAATAATTGTACCAGTCTATCCGAGTTGTTGACAGTCGCGAATTTTGATTCATGCTTTTGATTCTCCGTAATGATGTTGTGATCCCACACCGTACCACAGTTAGAGGGATGATCATCAAGGCATGGGGTCATTATTTTTATGAAATGCGAATGGAAATGAAGGTAATTCATCACATGTTGGATAATGGCATCTTTACTTATGGTATTTGCAGACCGCCGGTGGAAAGATTTCATTGACCACGGATATCTGGGATGACAAGAGTATGCGGGCATTTATTGGGGTAACGGCTCATTACGTTGCTCAGCTGACGTCAGGAACCACCGGTGGAAAACAGCTCATCCTTCGTGCCTCCCTAATAGGCTTTCTTCCGGTCCCTGGCAAGCATCGTGGTCAAGATATTGCAAGAGCTCTTCTATTTGTTATGGATCGCGCTGAAATCACTGCAAAAGTATTATCAATGATCATTCTTGGCCGTAATTCACGATACTGATGGATTCGGAATAGGTTCTATTTATTACAACTGATGGCGCTTCTAACATGTCTGGCGCCGCTCATGACTATGAAGTGCTGCTCCAGAACCGGTTCCTTAAATTTGACAGTTTAAGGCAACATTTGATGTGAGTAAAATGAACCTTTGATTTTTGCATTACCACACGTTGACTGTTATCCTTAGTTGCCTACCTCACTGCCTCCATGTAGCCGTTTCTGCCATGCTCAAGAAGTGCAGTAGCATTTCTAGGGAGGATGCTGCACTCCATCCCGAGTTGAGTATTCCTCCAATCGCTGGAGTCAATACAACGAGTTTAGCCGAAGCGTTGGCCAGGGATCCTATGGCCAAACTGCAATATCTTGGGAACGACATCAGGGTCTCCCAGCTTAAACGTCAAAAATTCAAGGCCGTTATTGCCTTAATCAACCAAAGGAGAGCCCACGATGCTAAATTATTTTTGGAACGTCAATGCTTGCCAGTTGGCAGCCAGCTCCCCCCTGAGTTGACTCCTTTGAGCGATCTCATGGTATTTCGCCATATTGTGAATCGTTGGGGTACAGCATTGGCTATGCTTGGGCGTGGTCTCTATCTTTGTGATGTATGTAAATACTCACCTTGATCTCTCACGGTGACCAACCATGATGCATCTCATAACAGGCCATTAATCATTATTCAAACAAATACTTAGCTCCTGAATATCAAATCTCACCGCTCGAATGGCAAGTACTGAAGGATATGCACACTCTACTACAGGTATCTACTTACACAGCCTTCAACTCGTCACTTCACTGACACTACTTATTAGCCACTTCATGCCGTTCAAACCGTAATGAGTGCAGAGGCTACGCCTGTGATGGCATTCTATTATCCTTTTTATCACAGTTTAATCTTGAATTTGAAAAAGCAAAGAGCCACATCCCATTACCAATACTTATCGGAAGTCTTCGAGGTTGGCATTGAAAAGTTAGAGGAGCATCTTGATACAATGCGATTCTCAAAGGCGGTAATATTTTCTGTTGGTAAGTCCTCCTTTTCTTATTCAAATTGAACACCTGTTAATTTATAAATAGTCCTTCATCCTGCATTTCGGTTTCAATGGATCAAAGAGCGCTGGCCTAGTGAACAGCTGGCTGAAGCCCAGAGGATTATATTTGAAGAGGTACATTTCCGTGTGTCTTTATCAAGATTAATGGGTCTAATGGTTCTCACAGCTGCAAGAATATGACCGTACTGTGCAAGAAACAACAATGTCACGGCAAAACCCAAGACATACTGAAGAAAGTGGCTTCGATGTTTACAGCCTTCTTTCAGATACACTGTCAACCTCTTCAAACACAGCAAAAACAACAGCATCTTTGGCTCTAGAAAGCGAATGGAGTGCATACTGCTATTCGACAGATATTCCCCAAACGTCTGTGGACATAATCAAATGGTGGCAGGTATGAGCATAAAATCGTTCGGTGCTTTTAATTAAATGAAGCATTATTGTTAAAGGACCATGTGGCACAATATCCCCGCTTATTTCGTTTGGCAATTGATTATCTTCCAGCACAGGCATCCTCAGTGCCTTCCGAACGTGTCTTTTCAGGTGGCGGTGAAACAGACCATCACCGTCGTAACCGCATCTCTCCCGGCCTTTTTGAGCAACTGCAAATGCTCAAGTTTATGCTAAAAAAATCTAGGTTGGATTTTGGTGAAAAATGGCGTGTTACAGATGAAGATGTTGAGCAGGACAACCAGTTTCTCGACTGTGGCTTGGCCTTGCCATCAGGTGTCAATGATGAGGAATTCAGTGCTCTGTTAGGTCTTGTTACAGGAGAAGATGACGAAGAGGGTGAAGGTGAGGACGAAACGGAGGGAAATCAGCCATTGGACATGAATCAGGATGGCGACGATAATGAAGAGTACTTTGAATTCAATGACACGGATGAGGACGCTGAATGGGAGGATTTATATGAGTAATTTGCCATTTCCTGTGATTCCTGTGCTGTTTACTACTATTATAAGGTCCATAAAATGTATATATATACTGCAGATGTCTGTAGTATTATTTATTTGACTTGCTAGCAGCTCCTTCCCTCTGTAAGCCTCGTCGAACCCAGGCTGGGCCACTGAAGCGCTCACGGACACACGGTCCCTAGTCCGAGACCGGTTTATAAACAGATCGAACCAATGGAAAATGGTTTGGTTTATAAACCGTTACTATTTTAATCCGGACCGTCGGTCTCGGTCCCGGTTCGGAACCAAAACCGGACTGCGGCAACACTACTGACAAAGCTGGGTGTCCGCGCTCTGCAGCCGCATGTTACATGTCACGTTGCTAGTCACACCCTATCGTATCCTTTTCCGTGCCTTTGTAGGCATTCAGCTGCGAGCCTTTGGCTCTTTATCTCCTTGAGGGCTCGCATAGCCTTTCCATCGGCCAGCCCCTGTCGCTGCTCCTCAAGTCGGTGCCCCTCGTCAGCAACTTGAGCCTCTATGATATCCGTGGCGCCCTGGTGTTGCGGCTGATGTTGGCCATATTGACTCTGCGGGCGAGGTGCTCTGTGCTGTTCGGTGGTGAATGGGATGTAGATGTTAATTTATGCTTGCAGGTTACGGGCTATGCTGCTGACAAGCTCGACGAGGCGCTACAAGGTGTCGAAGTCGTCGTTATCCCCGCTGGTGTCCCCAGGAAGGTATGTATCGACGCTCTCTCGAATAAGCTGCACGCTCACTCTCCTTCCAGCCCGGTGTAAGTCCTACGTCATGTTGTCCTCTTTCCCGCTCTAACACGCCCGCAGATGACGCGTGATGA
>KN837136.1:705369-720764 GCA_000827215.1 Sphaerobolus stellatus SS14 | reverse complement strand
AGACTTCTAGGGAATCTATGGAGACTACCATAGTGTACATAAATTATAGAGGCTACGGTGTCTATGGACACTATATAGCCTCTGTAGCATTTGCCAACTTTCCTGATGCATTGATACTAGTAGCCTCCAGCTTTCAATAACGAAGACTATTAGCCATAGATTCCATCAGATAAACTTTGGCTTACCAAGTCCGGAAATTGAAAAGGATTGTAGGGTTAAATTCTGCACGAAGTCTCCTTCCAAACTCCATTGACGTAGGGCCTGTCTTCACACCTATCAGCAGGTTCTATAATTTATAAGAGTAGATAAGTGTTATGTTCCATATCGTGATATTGGACCAAAAAGTACTATGTCAATGAAGAGGAAGACCCGTCTATTGCTGACTGGGATAATGTTTTAGAGCCGGTTTACTCTCTACTAATAAAAGCTTGCATACCGTAATAGACTCGCATCGCATAAAAGCTTATGAAAAAAAGAGACGCTAAGAGGGACAAGTTACCATTGCACAGCGCTGTTTAGGGTATGCTAAGGAATACGGATCAATTTCTTTTGAATCTAAGGACTAGTCAAACGATGTATAGACAGACTTGCGTGGAGCATGGTGGAGATAGGCGAATCCCTATGAAAATCAAATTAGTCAAAAACGTCCGCCAACACCATGTTCTCCTGCACCACTCTCCGCACCACTCGTACTTCCCGCGCATTCTCTAGGACATCTACTAGACACACTGTCGCTGACCTCGGCGCTAGAGGAGGGCATTGGTTCAAGAATTAAGAGCCTCGAACCACCCTTCGAACTTCACCTTGATTAACTTTTTGCATACCCCTTGGCCCCTTTCGCTGCTCCTCAAGTCGGAGCTCCTCGGCAATTTGAGCCTCTATAATATCCGTGGTGCGCCTGGTGTTGCTACTGGTGTTGGACCATCGACTCTCGAGGTGAGTATTGCTGGCTGGTTTGGTACATTGGAGTCTGTCCGATCTCCGTCAGTGTCACGTAAGTAGTCACCCTGCTTTTGACATCAGTGCAGACTTCATCTGCGAGCCTCAGTACTTGCTCTTCTCCTGTTATTTCTACGCTTTGCCTCTCCGACTTATTGCATCAATCATGAGACCAACGAAGAAATGCGAGAGCTTGCGCCTAGCCAATTAGAGACGGCAAACGATACTGCTGCGTCGATGCCGGTCCTGCCGAGACATCACGTAGTCGCCTCTTCGTCCGCATCCCTTCTTTTCTCATTGTCCCAGCAGTCTAATCATATATGCAGATAGCAATAAAGGGGTTAACAGTTCTTTACTTTGCAGGTTAACAGCCATGTTGCTGACAAGCGCAGCCTCACCCTATCCGCGCTAATCTTCCTCAGGTTCACATACCTCATCGACATCCCACAGACCCTCAATCGTTTGCGACCTCGCCTCCGCCATCTCACGGAACATCCCAAAAGCGCACATCCTCGTCATCCTCAACCCCATCAACTCAAGTGTCCCAATCGTCGCGCGTACCCCCGAAAAGCGGGCACCTACGATCCTGCCCGCCTCTTCAGCATCACCCCCCTTGACGTTGTCCGCGCCTCCCGCTTCCTCGTCGGCATCGCCGGCGCCGACCCCGCGCAGACCTCCGTATCACTGTCATCGGCGGGCAACGCTTGTGCATAAGATTCAGTATGGGGGCGATGAGGTTGTGCAGGCGAAATGATGGCGCAGGGTTCGCGACGCTGAGCATAGCGTATGCGGTGCCGACGACGTTTACTGTTAAGGGCGTTGAAGGGCAAGGTGGGGATTGTTACGCCTATTTTTGTTAAGAGTCCACTGTTTGCTGCGCAGGGAATTGAGTTCTTTTCGAGTGTTGTTGAGCTGGGCGTAAATTTCCTTTTAAAGTGTTATTTCATGCATTTTGCTTAATATGGCGTTTTAATAGCCCAACGGTGTCGCGACGATCCACGACCTCGGCAATATCACCGCACAGGAACAGGAGCTCGTCAATGCTGCGCTCTTCAAGAAGAATATCGAGAAGGGCTTCGCCTTCGTCCAGTAATTGGATTCATAATGACGCAGAATACCTATACCCCACTCTTGTCAGGCTGAGGATGGTAATGTGATATATAAAATGAAATGCGGGGCGGATATGGCTTTTATTGCTAGAAGCTAGAAATAGAAAATAGATCTTTTACATCCCTTCAGACAAGTGAGTGAATTCACAACGGGTGAGGGAGCATAAATGAGCATCGATTATTTAAAAGTACTTGAACTCAGCTCAGATGCAAGGTGACTTGATAATGATAACAGATGGTACTTGAAAACTTGGTCTTGCCTAAAGCCAAGTAAGTAATACATAATTGGTGATATACTTTCAAGCTGAAGTGCGTATGGTTTAGGAGCGTTTAGGTGGATTTGAACATCCATTCAGTGCATATTTTGCGGTGCCTGGCCACATGACAGATCCATCCCAGTGTGGTGTACTTCTTTTGCCGGGGTATATATAGGTGCTAACGGATAGCAATGCATGTAACGAATCTTTCCCAAGCTCCTCAACATCCCCCATATTCGCCCTCCACTACTTACAACCTTTCATAATGTTTATCGTTCGCAAAATATTAACGAAAAAGAAGCAATCTCTTGTTCAGCCTTTGGAGAGTGTCGATGACTGGATCTTCGATGCAATGAACATCGCGAAAATCGCGGCTTCAGTATCCAAATGTGTTCCCATGGCTGGTCCGTTCATCGAGACCGGCGCTAACTTGTTTTACAGTGCTCTGGAACAGTTAAAGGTGTGTACATGAACCGTCTTCTAAATCCAGATCCATTGACGCCTCTTCATTTTAGCAAATGAGAAAGAACAAGGAAGACTTCAAAGGACTCAGCGAGGCTATCGCCATATTGCTTCGAACCTTCAGTGAGGCGACAGCTAGAAGGACCTCGGACTCGACATATCCTGAAGGATTTGTACGAGTCTGTGCTGACTTTAAAATGTATGTTATACTTAATCTGTAATGATCATATTTGAGAATGCTTCATAATCACAGTTCCATGGAAAGACTTGCAAACGAGATCGGCCTTCTTGTCGCCAATTCCGAGACTAAACGTCTCAAAACATATCTTCGCACAAATAATGTTCAAGAAACTATAGCTGGCTATCAAACGGAGATTCAGAGATTGCGAAACAACCTTATGGTATGTTCAGGGAAACATAAATCCCCGACACCCTTTATTGATCATTCAGATAGTTTTACTGCACTCTTTCAACTAGCGTTCAGATTTTTGAGGTTGATAGGAAATTGACTGGCTCATCCGATGAAGGTTTTCCAGAACTGAAAGAGGTCGGGATTATTTTCTTGCCAACTTTATTAAATCTGCGTCTAAGAATTATATGTAGTTTCGTCAGGTTTTACAGACTGATATCTACCTGAAAGAAGAGGTGAACATTGAACGCTCTAGGCACACTGGGTCTCTCCTCTTTAAAGAATATCATGGGACAATCCCGTTTAATGGCAAAGAGTACTTGACAACAACTAGATCATACGAAGGGGAATCAGGACAAGAGGTAGTCGAATAGTGTTTCCTCGATTTATGTCACTGACAATGACAATTAAATCAGAGATTAAAAGCTGAATTGAAACTTCTAGCTCGTATTCGGTATGTCCACTGTCACCCTTTCCTCATTTGAATCAAATATTCTGAAGCGCCAAAGCCATCCGAACATAACCCAAGTTGCTGCTGTTTGTTTCTCTCGGTCGTTTCCTTCCATTATATATTATGATGGTAAGTCGTTGATAATCGGGCTGTATAAACTCTGAATACGTTTTGGCGATATTTAGATTTACGGCCTGTCGACGATTCGTTTGAAGATAGGATGTACTTTGGACCACACACTATCAACTATTTGACCAAGTTGTATCGGCAGGTGAGTACACCCGATGAATTGCTTCAAGTCAACTTCAAGTCTTATTACACGAATTTTTTTCTCGCATACAGATGCGTGACCAGCGAGTGTGTTTGTAATATCTCGTTTCACTTGGAGCGGACATCTGATAAAGCCCGGACATCAGGGAGCAATCTATCACATCAGCGACAAACTTCCATCCTTTAGAAGCTCACTGCAGAATTTCCTAGATGACACATCTTTTGGGTTTTCGTGGCAGTACCTAGGTATGGGGGGAAATCATCCCGGGATACTGAGGGTATATATTGCTGGAGATGGTCGACCACTACTTTCACTAGTGAGTCTTCACTTTTCCTGACATCAGAAATCTCCTTAGGATGTCATTTCAAATTGAGGCACCTCCAAGATCAAATTCAAGTCAACAAGATATGGAGGAGGGCTCTACCAGTGCCATAATCTGTTCATATTCAGATAATTATATCTCAGAGCATATCCTTCGACAAATTGAATGTCAAGCAGAAAGAAAATTGGAACCATTGACAAGCGGGGAAGATATTATTTTTTCGTTGCGTGCCTTATTCCACATTATTCCTTATTTCTCGTATGTCGACACCCGTGCTCTCCATCTTGGAGGCATCTATCCTTATGCAGATTATGGTTGTAATCGAGCACCTATGGGTAAAGAACCTGTCGGCATATTTCATTTGGAATCACATCATTACCAATATGATAATTGGGCCGCCGCGACTAACACTGAGCCCGGTGAATGGCAAGCTCGCACGCATACGACCAGAGGAATACGGTTAAAGTATGTCGCCGTTTTTCTCTTCCAAATCAACCCTTCTGACGTCTGTCATAGGTTTGACCTGTCCTACTGGCCAAATAGCACTGGATCATTCCGTATTTCGTGTACGCAGAGACTAACTCCGTCGAAGACCCTTGAGTTATTACATGCATCCATGGCTCAACTTTGCCATTTTAAAGAAAGACTCAAAGATTCATTTCAAGGAAAATACAATTCTCGCAATTTACAGTCCCTTAGTTTAGGTATGCTCATTTTGAGTACTGGATCAACAGTCATAAGCCTTATTGGAGTCTCCAGTTATAGCATTAGAATGGAAGGTTAAAGTATGGAGGCCAGTAAAGAGACTTAGACCTCCATCTGTCTCAGAGCTATATCTCTTCATCAAGGATCCAATAATTCCTCACTCGCAGGGAGCGAGTCCCAAAAGACCCGAGGTTTATTGGTCAACATGCCCGGACGGCACAACTCGTGTTACCACCCTTGAACTATATGCCTTAGGGATTGAACGTGCCCCAGTAGTCTGGCTCGAACCTGGGTGCCTAAAGCTCAATCCAGATCTCGTTGACATGCTTCGAGACTTTTATCAATCCTGTGGCTTAAATCCCTTTTCAAACGAAGTCTCGAATCTATTAGGATTGCCTCGTCCTCAGCCTGTCAAGTTAGGTGAATCACAATTTACTACTATATCGCTTAGTGTTAATTAGGCGGTAACAAAACAGAGCCTAATCAGCTTAAGAGGCGACATTCCTTTTCAGCATATCAGCAGAAGCCGTCACGCCGGAATAAAATCCTTCAGCCAAAGGAAATCGATTTTGAATTGGTTTATTATTGTTTAGAAGATGGTGGGGGTATGTCATCATTGATTCCACTTGTCTCCCGTTACCTGCCAGAAGGATATGGATTCCTGCAAGAGTTCAATCGACGTCTGGGGATGAAGGTGGCTAAATATTGGGCGTTCATGGCAGCACCGAAATTATTACCGGAATTGTTGGAGCTGTACGATCTACGCACAACGGGGCATGACTTTGAGTATGGGGAAACAGGGATGGATCCGATATATGGAGAAATACCTTCAAGGTGTTGGAATTTTCTGAAGGGTGATGAAGATACTAGTCGGTATGACGAGAAATTGCCTCATTATTTCATGTAATTTAATTCGGTGTTGTTATCCTTTGTGAGAAGTAACTTCAAGTGTATCATGATAGTTTAGCAATATTTAAATTATTATTAGTGACAGAGCTCTGCAGCATGAACGAGATTTCAACCCTAGTGCATATTCACTGTTTTCATATTATTCTAAAAAATTGTACAATTTTGGTTTGCAAATAGAGCTCCTAATTGAAGTAAACCTCCAAGCATCATACAGTCACATTCAAAAATACGGAGGAGTCGGACATCTTCATATCACGGACAAGATTATTCCTCCTTTAAACATAACAAAGGGATATTCTTACAAGGAAAAGCTAAGATGCGCCGTCAATATAAACAGACTGGTCGAAATGTGATTCCTGGTGGAAAATATCTCTGGTGCCAACTGTCGGAGGCTGTTAAGTTGAGAGCAGCTGGAAAGAGGTTGTGATCAGCTCCATCTTGACCAGCTGATCTGTCATCATGGCTATACGTGAGACACTCACGAGACCATCAATGAATTTACATAGACTGATAAAGTATCTTAGTGAATAAGCTCTTCGGTCGCGGCGACATATAAAAACGGACTTGCCACCCGCAGAAGGAGCAAAGAATATTTATTATCCAAATAAAGATTGAAGGAACCGTGACATGCCACTATGGAGAAATAATCGATATTAGTTAGGCAGACTGACGGGGGAAGTTAGACTAATAGATCTTCAATGACATGAACTGCACGGATTTTGATTACATACGTGTTTGAAGTCATTTCGCGGACGACTACACTTCACGCACGAACCTCCGCGATTCGACGCACTCCCAAGTGGTTGTGCAGGTATACATTCAGATTACTGCCGGAAAACATAACTAGAACTTGAATAGACTTGTCGCAACTATTATGGTAGACGATAAGCTGCACAACGATTAATAAGAATCATTGACATGCACTTTTATCCCGTGTGTTCTTTCACTCCTTTAGCAAACGCTCCACTCGATCGATAAATACTATAGGGGTGTAACATGAATTGTTAATGGTGCTTTCTAGGACCCATAGAGGGCCTATAGGCTATCGATCTAGAGTCATCTAGTAAGTCGACGTGCTAGGAAGCTGTTTAGGTGCCCTTGTGAACCGTGACGTTCCTGATGAAACCGCTCAGACGGTTCGCTGATTTGTGCTCTAAAGCTTAAGATTAAAACTAATATCATCTTCAGTGCCTCGACGCATCTTTCGAATCTCACGTTGACGCCGGATTCTTTTGTATATCATTTGGTCCCTTTCGCTGCTCCTCAAGTCAGAGCCCCTCGTCAGCAAGTTAAAACTGTATGATGTCCATGATGCGCCGGACGTGTCTGCTGATGTTGGAAACATTGACTCTGAGATCTGGGCATTGCTGCCATTTCGGGGTTTGCTTTTTCGACGGTTAAGTGGGACGGTGGGGCCGGTCTGTCGGATCTGTGCCACGTAGTCACCTCGCCTTTGCCATCGTTGCAGGCTTCACTTGAAGTTCAACGCCAGTGCCATTCAGCTGCGAGCCTCAGTGCCCTTCTCCTGTCACTTCCCGGTCTTGCCTCTCTAACGTAAAGAGGTTACTTAATGATTTTTTACTTTGTAGATTAACGACTATGCTGCTGACAAGCGCAGCCTCACCCTATCCGTTCTAACCTCCCTCATGTAACACACCTCATTGGCATCCCACAGACCAACGCCTCTATCGTCTACAACCTCGGCGCTACAATCTCACGGAACGTCTCAACAGCGCATATCTTCGTCATCCTCAACCCCGTCAACTCCACCGTCCCCATCGTCGCGCGCACGCCCGAAAAAGCCGGCACATACGACCCCGCGCGCCTCTTCGGCATCACGACCCTCGACGGCGTCCGTGTCTCGCTTCCTCCCCGGCATCGCGGGCACTGACCTCGCTCAAACCCCCGTCACCGTCGTCGGCGGGCACTCGGGCGTTACGATCGTCCCCTCATGTCGCAGTCGTCTGCTGGTGCAGCTGTTGAGCAGGGTAGCGAGGCGTGGAAGGCGCTTGTGCATAGGATTCAGTATGGGGGGGATGAGGTTGTGCATGCGAAGGATGGCACGGGGTCTGCGACGTTGAGCATGGCATATGCCGCGGCGAAGTTTACCAATTTGCTGTTGAGGGCTTTGAAGAACGAGGTGGGGATTGTTACTCCTACTTTTGTTAAAAGCCCGCTCTTTGCTCCGCAGGGGATTGAGTTCTTCTCGAGTGCTGTGGAGCTTGGCGTGCGTCCTCTTAACCTAATGTTTCTGCCTATTTTCCTTAATATTTTTTTTACAGCCCAACGGTGTCACGAAGATCCACGACCTCGGCAACATCACTGCCCAGGAACAGGAGCTCGCCAACGTTGCACTCCCTGAGCTCAAGAAGAACATCGAGAAGGGTTTCGTCTTCGTCCAGTAAACGGACTAATGATTCCCTTTGCATAACAGAATACCTGGGGATGGTAATGTGATATTTAAACGAAACGAGCGTTATGCGCGGCGGTGGCTTGTATTTGCTAGAAGCTAGAAATATAAAATCTTATCTTTTAACATACCTTCAGATGAACTACGGGTGAGGGAGCGTAAATGAGCATCGGTCATTTAACAGTACTTGAACTCAGCTCAGATGCAAGGTGACTTGAGAATGATAACAGATGGGTACTTGAAAAGAGTCTTGCGCAAAGTCAACTAAGCAATATATAATTGGTGATATACGTTCAAGTTGAACGGCATATTGTTTAGGAGGGTTTAGGTGGATGTGAACATGCATTCAGTGCATGTTTTGCGGTGCCTGGTCACATGACAGCGATTTGACATACACAGCTGAAGGACACCAGATGCATCACAATGCGGTGTACTTCTTTTGTCAGTGTATATAGAGGTGCTAATGGATAGCTGCATGCAAGGAATATTTCCCAAGCTCCTCAACATCCCCCATATCTGCCCTCCGCTACAACCTTTCACTGTTTTCGCAATGCTTATCGTTCGCAAAATACTGACGAAAAAGAAGCAAGGCATTGCACCTTCTGATCTTTTGGATGGTGATATCTGGATTATCGATGCAATGAACATTGCGAAAATCGCGGTTTCAGCATCCAAATTTGTTCCCGTGGCTGGTCCGTTCATCGAGGGTGGTGCTACCTTGTTTTACAGTGCTCTGGAGCAGTTGAAGGTGTGTCCATGAAGCGTCCTCTAAATCCAGATCCATTGACGTCTCTTCATTTTAGCAAATGAGAAAGAACAAGGAAGACTTCAAAGGACTCAGCGAGGATATCGCCATATTGCTTCGAACCTTCAGTGAGGCGACAGCTGGAAGGACCTCGGACTCGACATATCCTGAAGGATTTGTACGAGTCTGCTCTGAATTTCAAAGGTATATTATATTCTGTACTCTTAGAATTGATCATGCATTATGACCACTTCATGACCACAGTTCCATGGAAAGTCTTGAAAAGGAGATCGGCCTTCTTGTCACCAATTCCGAGACTAAACGTCTCAAAACATATCTTCGCGCAAATAATATCCAAGAAACTATAGCTGATTATCAAATAATGATTCAGAAGTTACGAGACAACCTTATAGTATGTCCATGAGACATAAATCTCCGATACCCTTTATTAATTATCCAGATAGTTTTACTGCGCTCTTTTAAGCGTCCGGCTTTTTGAGACTGATAGATTGACTGGCTCATCCGATGAAGATTTTCCGGAACTGAAAGAGGTTGGGGTTCTTTTTTTTCCAACTTTGATAGATCCGCATCTAACGACTATGTATAGTTTCGGCAGGTCCTCCAGAGCGACATCTACTTGAAAGGAGAGATAAGTGTTGGGCACCGTCCAAATATCAGGTCTACCCACTTTAAAGAATATCATACGACGACCTCGTTTAATGGCAAAGAGTACTCGACAACGACTAGATCTTACGAAGGCGAATCAGCACACGAGGTAAACGAACCGGGTGTCTTCGACTTATGTCACTGAAATATTAAATCAGAGATTAAAAGCTGAATTGAAATTTCTAGCTCGCATTCGGTATGTCCGCTGTCACCCTTTCCTCATCTGAATAGAATATTCTGAAGCGCCAAAGCCATCCGAACATAACTCAAGTTGCTGCCTTTGGTTCTCTAGGTCCTTTCCTTCCGTTGTATATTATGATGGTAAGTGGTCCATGATAAAGCTATATGAAGTCTGAATATGTTTTGGCGATATTTAGACTTGCGACCCGTCGATTGGAATTCAGAAGATGTCAGGATCCAGGATGGACCATATACTATCAGCTATTTGACCGGGTTGTATCGGCAGGTGAGCAGCTCTGATTAAATTGGTTCAAGTCAACAACAACGCTTATTGCACGATATTTTTCCCGCATGCAGATGCGTTCCCAGCGAGTGCGTTTGTAATATCTCGTTTCACTTGGAGCGGAATATCTGATAAAGCCTGAACATCAGGAAGCACTCGTTCACATAACCGACAGACTTCCATCTTTCTCTATCAGTCCACGGCGGGATGTCCTAGATAACACAGATATTAGGTTTGTATTGTGGGCTTTGGAGGTGTGGAAGGGTCGTGGTCCTAGTGCTAGAGAGATATTGAGGGTGTATATTGCTGGAGATGGTCGACCACTACTGTCACTGGTGAGTCTTCACTTTTCCTGGCATCAGAAATTTCCTTAGGATGCCATTTCAATTGAGGCACATCCAAGAACAAATTCACGTCGACAAGATATAGAGGAGGGCTCTAACAGTGCCACAGTTTGTTCATATTCAGATAATTATATTTCAGAGAATACCCTCCGACAAATCGAATGTCAAGAGGAAAGAACATTAGATCCAAGGAAAGAAGTTATTACTTCTTCGTTACGTGCCTTATTTCACATTATCCCTTATTCAACACATCGGTGGTTCGAAGTAAAACCACGCAGGGCTAAATCTCTACTGTATCCTGGAGTATTGTACTGCGATCATCATGCAGGTAATGGTTGGGATGGAACACCTATGGGCGAAGAACCTGTCGGCATGTTATTTCCTTTGGAACCACATCATTACCAAAATGATAATTGGACCGCCTCAACTTACACTGAACCCGCTGAATGGCAAGCTCGCACGCATATGACCAGAGGAATACGGTTAAAGTATGTCGCCGTTTTTCTCTTCCAGATCAACCCTTCTGAGATCTGTCATAGGTTTGACCTGTCTTACTGGCCAGATAGCACTGGGTTATTCGGCATTTGGTGTACGCAGAGACTAACTCCGTCGAAGAGTCTTGAGTTATTACATGCATCCATGGCTCAGCTTTGTCATATTAAAGGAATACTTGAAGATTTATTTCCAGGAAAATGCAATTCTCGCAATTCACAGTCCCTTTTCTTAGGTACGCTCATTTTGAGTACTGGATCAACAGTCATCAGTCTTATTGGAGTCTCTAGTTACGGAGTTATCATGGACGGTTAAAGTATGGAAGCCGGTAAAGAGACGAAATCCTCCATCTGTCTCAGAACTATATCTCTTCATCAATGATCCAGTAATTAGTCAGGGACATACCGAAGGACCTAAAGTTTATTGGTCAAAATGCCCTGACGGCACAACTTGCATCACTACCCTTGAACTATATGCCTTGGGTATTGAACGTGCCCCAGTAGTTCGGTGCGAAACTGGGATGATCCTAGAGCTCAATCTCAATCTCGTTGACATGCTTCGAGACTTCTATCAATCCTGTGGCTTAAATCCCTTTTCAAACGAAGCCTCGAATCTATTGGAATTGCCTCTTCCTCAGCATGTGAAATTAGGTGAGTCATAATTTAATACTATATCGCCTAGTGTTAATTAGGCAGTAACAAAACAGAGCCTAAACAGCTTAAAAGGCGACATTCCTTTTCAGCATATCAACAGAAGCCGTCACGCCGGGATAAAATCCTTCAGACAAATGAAATCGACTTTCGATTAGATTATCGCTGTGTAGAACATGATGGGGGAATGCCATCATTGATTCCACGTGTCTCCCGTTACCTGCCAGAAGAATATGAATTCCTGCAAGAGTTCAATCAACGTCTGGGGACGAAGGTGGCTAAATATTGGGTATTCATGGCAGCACCGGAATTATTACCAGAATTGTTGAAGCTGTACGATCTACGCACAACAGGGCATGAATTTGAGTATGGGGAAACAGGGATCAATCCGGTATATGGAGAAATACCTTCAAGGTGTTGGAATTTTCTGAAGGGAAGTCAATGGGATGACTATGACGAGAAGTTGCCACACTATTCCATGTAATTATTATTTGCTGTTGTTATCCTTTGTGAGAAGTAATTTCAAGTGTGTCAGATAATTTAGCAATTTTTAAACCATTAATAGTGATACTCTGAAGCATGAATGAGGAAGGTCAATCCGAGTGCACACTCACCAATTTCACATTATTTTCGAAAATAAAAAAGTACAGTTTTGATCTACATATTAAATACCTATGAGAAATGAAACCCCAAGCATCGTACAGCCACATTCGAAAATACAGAGTAGTTGGACATCTCCATATCATCGACAAGATTATTCCTCCTTCAAACATAACGAAGGGATATTCTTACAAAGAAAAACTGAGATGAACCGTCAATATAAAACAGACTGGTTGGAATCTGATTCCTGGTGACAACTACCTCTGCCACCAATGGTCGGAGGCTGTTGGCAGCTGCTGGAAAGAGGTTGTGATCAGCTTACTGAGCTGCAGTGACCAACTGATCTGCAAATTTCATCAGCAATGTGTGTCACGCGCGCTAAAATCCCCATAGTGCTAGGTAGCACTAGGTAGGATAGGTAAGTACGGAGTCACTAAGAGTTGGTATATAGACTACATAGCTCTACATACCTGTAAGATTCTCTGAAAGTTCCCACGAATGCAGAAGGGTCGGTGTCAACTCTGTTGCTTCGTATGAGCGATAGGGAATACAATTGTATCTACTTCTCCTTATATACTCTTCTCTCCATCTAGTAACATGTGATAAGTGATAAATACATGATAGTTTCCGGTATTCGAGTTCCCATTCCATGATGTCGCCATAAGTCCAAGAGCAGTTCGGAGGAACTGCGGAGAAAGTCTAGTTAGTTATCTAATCAGATCTCGTACCCCTTACAATACCACCGCCTATCACTCCTAGGACGGGCGCTAAAACGGATTCTGTGTCAACTTTCCTGATGTTCGCTGCTCATAACCAAAGAGAAAGAGTTGTAGTTACCTTTAATCTACAGCGTACAATTTTCTTTTTCGTATTCTACGCATGATCTCCCAAGGCCATGCTGTTGACGACGAATCACACACTCTCTGGTATTCAAGCTGCAATCAGGGAGGCGCGATCAATTCCTAACTGCGAGATTAATCATTTTATGACTGCACAGGACTCACTAGCGAGACCATTAACGAATTCAAATTCTGAGGAAAGGTCCTCGTGAATCAAGATCTTCGGTCGTGGCATATAAAAACGGACTTATCACCCGCAGAAGGAACAAATAATATTTATTGTCCAATTAAAGCTCGAGGGAGCTGTAGTATGCCACTAAAATAAAACAACAGATATCAGTTACATAGACTACTAGTAATAGATCTTCAATGACACGAACCGTTATCAAATCAACTTGGATCACTATGACCCTAGAAGTATGTAAAAATGAGAAAGTGAGCGAGGAACTTGAAGGATGAAGTGCTCCTCACATTGTCACAAATACAATATTGAGAGAATAGGTAATTAAACAAGATATTACTTACCGAACCGAACCGAATCTTCATTAACTTTTGCATAACCCTTGGCCCCTTTGGCTGCTCCTCAAGTCGGAGCTCCTCGGCAACTTGAGCCTCTGATATCCGTGGTGCGCCTGGTGTTGCTGCTGATGTTGGACGATCGACTCTCGAGGTGAGCATTGCTGGCTGGTTTGGTTTAGTGTGACGTTGGAACTTGGAGCCAGTCTGTCCGATCTCCGTCAGTGTCACGTAATTAGTCACCTTGCCTTTGCCATTTCACCTGCGAGCCTCAGTTCTTGCTCTTTTCCTGTTATTGTTATTTATCTAGGCTTTGACTCTCCGACTTATTACTATTTTCATAAACCATGAGACCAGCGAAGAAATGCGAGAGCCTGCGCCTAGCCAATTAGAAACGGCAAACGATGCTGCCGCGTCGATGCCGGTCCTGCCGAGACATCGCGTAGTCGCCCCTTCGTCTGTATCCCTTCTTTTCTCGTTTTTCCAGCAGTCTCATCGTTTATGCAAATAGAAATCAAGGGATTAATAGTTTCTACTTTGCAGGTTAACGGCCATGCTGCTGATAAGCGCAGCCGCGCTAACCTTCCTCAGGTTCACATACCTCATTGACATCCCACAGACCAACGCCTTAATCGTCACGACCTCGCCTCCGCTATCTCACTGAACGTTCCAAAACCGCACATTCTCGTCATCCTCAACCCAGTCAACTCCACCGTCCCAATCGTCGTGCGCACCCCAGAAAAGCGGGCGCCTACGACCCCGCCCGCTTCTTCGGCATCACCCTCGACGTCGTCCGCGCCGCACGCTTCCTCTCTGGCATCGCGGGCACCGACCCCGCGCAGACCCCCGTGTCACCGTCGTCAGCGGACAGCGCTTGTGCATAGGATTTAGTATGGGGGCGATGAGGTTGTGCAGACGCAAGGATGGCGCGGGGTCCGCGACGCTGAACATGGCGTATGCGGCGGCGGCGACGTTTACTGTTGAGGGCGTTGAAGGGCGAGGCGGGGATTGTTAGGCCTACGTTTGTTAAGTGCCCGCTGTTTGCTGCTCAAGGGATTGAGTTCTTCTCGAGGGCTGTTGAGCTTGGCGTATGTCCTCTTCAGCTGTTAGTTCTACCTATTTTACTTAATATCTTCTTTACAGCCAGCGGTGTCGCGAAGATCCACGACCTCGGCGACATTACTGCTCATGAACAAGAGCTCGTCAATGCTGCACTCCCTCAGCTCAAGAAGAACATCGAGAAGGGCTTCGCCTTCGTCCAATAAATGGATTGATTCCTTTTGCATAGGTAATGTTAGCTAGAAGCTAGAGTTTTTTTTGAATCCTTTTACATACCTTCAGAGTCAGACGAGCGAGTGATCTGGTATTTGCAGCGATATTGCCTTTCGAGGTTGGGATCTTGGATCTTGTTACGAGCGGCTCGGAGACGTATTACATTGTTTCGATGATGGAACCAAGTCGTTCAACCCTTGACTATAGTCTTTAGCCCAGTCTCAATCATTTTTTTTGCTAGGTTTGCCAACAAGCCCTTCGTCCTTCGCTCTGGGCTTGCGAAGCGGTTAAAAGGACCTTGAATTGTATTGAGATAATCGAGCCGCTCTGCAACGCATTTTTTACTCACTGTTATTCTCGTCGCATAAACTGGTTTGTTTATTTGTCTGTTTAATGTTTAGGCCTTAGGTCTCTGACCAGACCACTCATCTCTGTACACCAGTACAATGTAAGTAATAAATATGTATGCCATACTCATCGTCGATGAAGATGAGAATTTAAATTTCACACGCAGGTGGCAGGGGGATGAGATTGTGTTAAAAGTGGGTCCGGGGTCAGCGGGTC
>KN837136.1:669452-680109 GCA_000827215.1 Sphaerobolus stellatus SS14 | reverse complement strand
ACCTTGCATATCGATGATTGCGGCTGCGGCAATGTGTGCAGGAATCCAAGCGGCAAGCTAAAGAGGATATGTATTTGAGCACATAACATCCCATTGAATATTGGGAAATACGCACTCCAGGTCCAGTTGGTAGACATCCTAGGAAGGTCCCCGATTGCACTATCGCGGGCAACCAGTGAGAAACATCCCATGCGCCGTTCATCCCTCCACTAATGAGCCCCACACGGATGACGTTCGCCCGCATGCCTAACTTCTCTGCTGCTGCATCGAACAGTCTTTCAGCCACTCATTTAGACTCCATGTATCCTGTCTGAACGGAAACTTTGGCGTCAATGATAGGGGCTTCTGGACCATCGATATTGTGAGGGTAGTCTGATGAACGTTATGAATATTCAATTCAATTATTTCCAGGACTCATTACGTACTTTGATAGACCCCGACAGAGCTGATGAATGAAATGGATGCACCCGGAGTTTCGTAGGCGAATTTCAGGAGTTTCTCTGTACCATCGATGGCTTCTTCGTAAAACGTGAGAGGTTTGAAAAAGTCAATGGTCCATGCTATGGAATAATGAGTACGAATATTCACGACGCTTTAAGGAAGAAAGCACACCATTGTGAATTATGCTCGTCACGGATGATCGCATCTGCGAGGGAGAATAAATTAGATACGGATGAATAACATATAAAAAATATGCCTACTTCTTCAGATATCTCTTTTGAAAGACCGAAGCACATAAAAGAAGTGGTCGCAGTGGAGAGATATATGCTGGCGGGAGTGTGTGGCGGCGGCGACGACGATGATGCGCGTGTGACAACGGGCGGGTATGAGCTGGTAGTGACACCGACGAGTGGGATGCTAAGCCCGCGCAAGCAGCTTGGTCAGCGCCGCCCACTACCACCCACGCGCCGCTGCTTCTTTTGTCGCGAACTGCGTCCGCAATTGTTCTGCCCGCCGCATCCACGATGCAGAATCAACATTTCCGAATCCAGCTGCCTCATTCTCCAAGAACCCATCACTTTGTTACCCACGTGTCTCAGTAAATCGCCGGTATCCTCCTCGCCTCTCCTCGAGGGAATACTACGCAGTAATCAACAACCACTCTAAAATGGATTGTCCTTAGTATTGTGTAACCTGTGAGTGCATTGTTATCTATTCATTGCGCGTTGTTGTTTACACTTTCTAGTGAAAATCCTTACTGCACGTAAATTTTATGTAAAACGTCAATTTAATGCCCGGGGCAAGACTTCGGGCACAACTCTGTGCACGCGTTTGTGCACGCATTTTTTGGGGCAGACTTTGGTAAGTGTTGTTCTCAGTATTCCCTAAAACTGAAGATCGTCATATTCTAGTACATTTCGAGCAAAAACCACAAATTTATTTATTTATTCCCGTGCTCCGTATTTAAGGCCGCCCAAAGTCATCGCAATCCCAACATCTTTCTCTCCTTCCCCCATCCTTTCTTTGTTATTGACTAAACTCTTTTGCTTCATTGCCAACCCTTTTTCTCTTGCTCTTTATCTACCATCTATCATGGTCTCCAACCCCCGACCTCACACTCCTGTCCCTGGCCTCATCAATTACGACTCTGATGACGAAGATGCAGGCGTGGTTAAACTTGCTGATATCAAGAACAATGTTTTCAATGAAGCCCGACTACGAGTGGACTCAGCTTGGCGAGCAGGCCAATGGCTTGATTTTGGGAACGGCTCAATTGAAAATCCAAGGGTGCATTCCTGGTACGTATTGTCAGACTCATACACTGTATCCTGTTCTCATGTTGAAATCAGGCCTGTGAATGATTCAAATGTTCCCTTTGAACCTGGACAGCTGAATGAGGCGTATGCTGTTTACGATATCCCGGACACGTTTTGTCTCTGCGCAACTCAGGAGTATGACCACTCTCAGCGTGGACAACACACTCTACATATCCGGATTGCATCGACCAAGGGAAGCCATCAAGGAAAGGTGGTTGCAGGCTGTCGCAGCCAACACGATGGCTGTGGAATGTTCAGTAAGTTTTATCTCTTGATTCTATATGCTGCAAAGTTCTGACGTTGATATTAGTTCCATTGCATATGCTATATGGAGTCTCAGGACTCATAACTGCCAAATATCTGAAACGTGAGGTTTGTGGGCCAGGTATGTATCACATCATACACATTGTACTTTTCTTGAACTTATGAACTATACAGGAATATTCAAGTTCAATGGCTTCAAGTTATCAAAGTCACCCTCCTCTCGCCACCACACCCCGGTTTCCGTTAAAAGGCCGGCTTCCGTGTCTCAAGGTACACTTACAGTGCTAATTATTTCTTTCTAAATATTCATGTATCAATTTAGGTTCTCCCACAAAATATCGTCGCACCTTGCCCTCAACCTCCAGCATGATTAAAGGTAAAGGTAAAGCTAAGTGCATTGTGTCAGGTGCGTTCTTTTCTCTCTCCATCACATTTTTGTAATTCACTCATTGTATTTGTCCTTTGTATAGGATCAGCTGCTGTGTCGGCCACCTTGAGTGATGAAGAAGGTGGTACCGAAGAGGATGATGCCTGTAAGCCAACCTTATTTCAGCACGGTTCTCTCGACTAAAGATTTGATTAGACATCTCCAAGTATTTAAATGTGTCTCCTTCCCCTCTCCCTCGCTCTCGTCCTCCTCAGCCTTTGCCTGTGATTGATCTCCCACCACGTTACTCTACCTACCCTCCTAATCCAGTCCCGAATCCTGCTGCCTCCACCTCCTCCACCCCTTCAACTTGCCGTCTTACACACTGGGAGCCTAACCAACGCTTTTTTGGGGATGTCATGGGTTTGGCTGAACCTGTTAATCCATCCCTCCTTCCATATCGCAACTATGAGGTCAGCTTGACCCCGAAGCAGCAACGGCATTATCTGCGCAAGCTGGAATTAGGCGGTGGTGTCACCCATGAAGTACTCATGATGGTTATAGACAAATGTAACTGCGACCTTTACTTCTTGAAGGACACATTGCATCACAGTCATGGTCCTTTGTGTCCTGATTACCTCTACACCCAACCGCAGTACAAGAACAGACCCCTGGGATCAACTGCACAGCAAGCCATCCAGGATGCCATTGACCGTCAACCACCCTCCCCACCGTTCATGCATCAAGACTCATCTACCTTGTCACCTACCATGGGTGTCAAGCAGCCTATAACCCCGTCTTCTGCATCCAGGAGAGCCATGGGTCCGGCTGCTATTCCAGCTGCACATCCCTCAATGGCCAGTGCATCCATCCCCAGTGCTTTCACACTTCCGCTTTCTAGTCATGGTTGCACAGGACAAGCTTCAGCTCCACCACTGCACACCTATGCAGGCGCCATCTGGCTTGGCCCTGGCCCTATCCCCTTTCCCACAATGCCTGTAGCTCCAACAGCCCCTGTCATTCCTGCACCTCCCTCCGTACCATCACCCCCTGTAATGACTGCTCCTCACACCATTCCCGCCATCCAGGCTGCCACTGCTCCCACCGTCCCTGTCCCTACCATGGTTCCCGCCCCAGACACTATGCCTTCTACACCCATTGGGCCATCGGCCAGCCCTAGCTCGGTGTCGCCTTCAGTTTCATTTGGCAGCTCCTCAAGTTTTGAAGAGGAGCTAGACAAGTTCGCTACCAATTCACTATATTTCAAATAGTTTGCTTATTCGACCTTATTTCAATATGTCAAAATCTCGTCAAACTCCTCTTCATCGACCTCATTTCAATATGCTCAAATCTTGTCAAACTCCATGTTCTCATATCAAAAATTCTCCAGCCCACTCACATTCTCATGTCAAACATCCTCCTGTGGGCCGGTTCATTTCATTGCATTGTGTTTACCACTCTCTCCTCTTCTTATCAAAAATCCATCATCGTTTGTGATATTCATTTCTTTATCAAAATTTGCAGATGACGTTAGCGGCCATCAATATGCAGACATTAGTGGCCATCAATCTGCAGACATTAGCGGCCATCCTCTTAACTTCTCTTTGCTTGCTCTCCCTCCCTCCCCCTATCTCTATATTTTATTATGTCTACATATCTACATTTGGCTCCCCTTCCCCTATACATTTTATGTGAACTAAATGATGTATTTTCGTCATAGACATTTGCTTTTCTTGAGTATGGCTACTATGCCTGTAATCCCGCACCACCATTGTATGTAGAATGACTCTTGTGCCGCAAAAGTGGTTAAAATAATACACCTCCCAGTCATTCCAACGAAATGAATACATGAGCTTGTGCAATATGACTGAGTGTTCAAGCCTAGTGAAGACCGCCTCAGGTCAGGACGGTTCACGGAGGTTCATGTCGTTCGGCTGATGTGAAACGCGCATGACCGAAGAATGGTGCGCGCTTACAACACACAAGAGGGTCGAGGCGATCGACATTGGTTCACATTGGTTGTTGTAGCTGTGGTATTCTGTTGCGTTCTGTTCCTTCTGATCCTTTCCTTTTCCTTATTTTTCTTTTCTTTTTCAAATAGATTTATTGGTAGCAAATATGTACATATCGGTCTACACTGTACAGCGGACCCAGATCCACCAATATACAATAACCCACTACCCTCCCTTACTCCCTTTGCAGCCCCCAATTCCCAATATTCAACGGTGTAGCTAAGTCGCAGGGCGTCCAGTACGGCTGGAAAGAACCTATAGAAGTCGAATTATAAGTCAACGGGCGATTCAGCATTAGAAACACGAAACATACCTAAATAAAGGAACTCCTCCTAATGTCTCAATACTTTCTCTATAATCAATATCCTCTATATGCAATGACCTCTACCAACACCTATCAGAAAGAGATGAAGGCTTGTTGATGTACAAAGCGCGGACCTAGAAGGCAGGTAAGATCAGGACAAACAGTAAGCATATGACGCAGCCCACACACCTGTGCAGAAAGAAGACTAAGTAAAGCTACGGATTCCATCGAGTGATAATGATAGAAAAACGATAATTTGGTGGATAAAGACGCATTATATCTCTTGTATGCACGTTGGGACCGTCGAGTTTATATGGATGTCTTTTGAGACGTGTCTGCCGATGTCAAACATGAATTATGCGCTATTAAAGGAAATAGCTGACTTACATACACTCACAGACGTCCTCTTGAAGAGATAGCATGTTGGATGAGAGCCTGTGCTGTCGGGAACGGCGCCGAGAGTGTAGTGGTACGAAGCAAGGGGCGTGGAGGAGCGGACTTTGAAACGACTTGTACTTAGATCGTGCCCAGGTTCAAAGTCAATTTTCATTCATTCTGTTTACAATACTTTGAGAAAATATCCTATGAATTTGCCCTCGTATTTCAGAATAAAATTGTAATTCAAAAACAAGAAAGGCACAACAGAAACTGATCGGAACACGGGTTAAAAGGGAAACGCACCTCGTCGGACCTCTCCCATCACACAGAGGCCGCTGTAGCCATATCGAGCCAAGACACTTTCCTTCTGCACCTTTCCCGCCCGCTCTGATCCTCTGTGACCTGAGACGGTCTTCACTGGGGTTCAAGAGAAAGAAATAGAAACATAATAAAATAAAATAAAATAAACTGTAATTTGCGTGAAACTGATTTGAATATCAATTGTATATAGTGTGTTATATCTAAACTAACATGGCGAGTCATTTTATATGTAATGAGAAATTCAGCCTGCAAGAGAGTGCGGAGCATGCGGAAGTGCTCCTATTCCATTGGAGATTGAGCTCTGGAAGAATTGCAGACATCTAAATCTGCAATCAAAAACACCAGATGTCAGGATAGCTTTGGCGAAGAAATAATCAGTACGCACAATTCCATGCTAAAATTAACTGGGCGTATATAGTCCTCTCCGCCAACGCATCATACCATGTTGACTCGGCAATCTTGCTAGGATCTTGGGACCTTGTTCCCCTCTAAGAACCTGGAGGTAAGTCCAGCTACAGAGTGGTGATGACGCCGGTACAAAATGCGGGATCCAGCTGCAGAGCCACGAGGACAGGAGAGCGAAACAATGTATCCAGTATCGAGCCGTGGCATCATGAACACGGCCGTGTGGCGTTGCCGTGGGAGACAACGAGGAGGACCATGAGGGTAGCTAGAAGACAATATTATCCACCCTTGCCCTCGTCTCCACATAATACACTGAGATTGCCGCCCGCTCATCAGCCGACACAGCTGCCACCTTCCCCTCATACAACACCCCATCCATCTCCGGCCTCCACTCAATCAATGTCCTCTAATGATTCGTGATCTTCCCCCCCAGCCGCACCAAAACTTCAAGCAATCGTGTTGGCAGCAGTGGCTGTAGGTAGTGCAGCAGGTCCATCTTGAAGAACAGTGTGTATGATGTCGGGCACTGCGTACCTGCATTTCTCACTTAAAGTTTTCGCTTCAAGGTGCTCCATGATGATGCAAAATTATTAAATACACATAGACTATATACATATAGTGTATCACTTGTTCAAAATATATTAGTGTTTTTTTTTCGTTTTTGTGCACCTTCTGGCGAAGGTGGGAGTAGCCGCTTCCTTGGCTGCTCTCCAGAACCTTCCTCCCCATTCACCGGGGTACATGGGCGGCCATTGACCTTCTGCCAGCGTATGTTAGAGATATCATGAGAAATTCCATTGAGGGCCGTTGCAAATAAATTACTCACAGATGGATGGGGAACAGCAGATGATCCCTGCACAAACTGATTCTGAAATCTCCCTCCTCCAAGGTTTCCAATAGTTTGCGATAGATTAAAGAATTCTTGAAGATCTGGGATCGTCCCTAATGAAGAAGGATCAACCTCCTTTAAAACACTGTGAATGCTATAGAGTTTTGGCAATACTGAAAGGACTTCGTGCGAAAGACGGGCAGTTCGCTGATGGTTTATCGCTACTTTGGATTCTCCCTGATACATTGTAAGCCTAGTTTTAATATAATTAAAGAAGATAAATAGCTTACTTCCACAGTGATTTGCTCTATTAATACCTCCTCCCCAGTCGGATTCGCCGATTCATCTAAGTCTTCCAGAACCTCCTCCTCCCCGAATGTTTCAACTATTTCATTCACACCCTGAGCTGTATCATTTGATAAAGGAGGAGGAAGTGAGGGACTATCTACCATTTTTGGTGGCTCAGTACGATTGGGAATTGAGGTACCAGTTGCGGGGATGAATAATGTGGTAAATATTTGCTGAGCCTGTTCTTGGGAGTCTGGGAAAATAAAAGCATATGGTGTTTTCATGTGAGTTACTGCAAATCGGAACGCCCATAGGTGCTTGCAAGCATAGCCATTATTCTCGAAAGCCGGGCATGAACATGTGGCCCACCCATAGTAGTTCATAAGCAAGGTGTAGCGTTTATGCTCCACAAGACGCATATCTTCTAGGCTGCTAGCACAGCTTGCGGTAATTGTGTAAGGCCCGAGCCAGCGAATATTCCCTATTCTTTTATTTTTGATAATATGAGCTACTCCGTCTTCTCCATTAGTCTGTCCATCAGGTATCCACCAAGTAAACTCAAATGGAGATTGCGTAACAGATTGATGTTGAGAGTTCTTTTCCTGAAGCCTAGAATCTCGTTCTTGGACAAGATCACGTCCCCCGACATTCTGCACAAACCGTTGCGAGAGCCAATCATAATATTGAGATTCGGCTTTACGTTGCTGGAATATCCCTGGAAGTACTCTTGTGACCAACAGAAAAACCAATAAATCGAATCGAATCCTGTGCCTGCCTTTTTGAAAGCTTCGAATATATTTTTTCTTCAAAACTCCGTTGAAGGACTCTAGGTGGTTTGTCGTTGGAGCAACATTCTTGATGGGAACACCGAGTATCTTAGCTGCTTCGTTTCTTCCATGTTGCGACCAACTCTTCCAGAGAGGCTCAACTAGCCAGGTAGTTGTCAGGTATTTGAGATATGTAAGCCCATTTTTCGCCGATGCAGAAGTATTAGGATTGGTCGACATTATTGTCAAGTAATTCCACTCTTCCTCGACTAACTTGCAGGCCATGGGATACTCTTCAGTCATAATTAAACTAAGTAAATAGTCAATAAGCAATAAAAAGAAATGAGGCAAATAAGCAAATATACCTGCGGTCAAGAACACGGAGCCGCGCCATGATTTGTTCTTTGAAATAATCCACAGAATTGCCCATCTTGATAAGGGTTTTACGCTTGTTAGCCCAACACATCCTAGTATGGAACTTGCAAAGTAATAGCCAGATAGAGGGCCAAACTGCGACAAGTGCGCCGCGTTCCTTGGTATTGGTATCAGTTATAGCCACTTTAGGACAAAATGCTGTCTTTTTGGAGTTGATGCCTTTTCCCAATTCCAGAACCCAGGATCGTAATAGCTCAGTGAGAATATCTGTGTCATACCCAGCATGCGTGGCTTGGCTGCCGGTCGGTGCAGAAAATAAAAATAAAACAACGGGGACCCCATGTCGTTTCTCATCAATTCCCATCCCAATAAAGAGAAGAAGCCGACTATCACAGATCCCAAAGGTACCATCGAGAATCAATTGCCCACCGTGCACATATTTCCAAGCAGCGGCTTTCATATCCTCGGTATGAATGCAGATTTTGAAACGATCTGATGGTTGGCGACGGGCCTTGTAGTGAAATATGGCTTGCACCAACTCGGGCTTATACTGTGGACTTTGAGGGTCGAGCCAGCCATCTACATTAATTTCGGGCGGCTGTAGAAGATCCACCCCTTGTGTCCGAGCTTGCATGCGATAGAGGCGGCTAGAGTCTTGCGGGAGAAATAAATAACGGACATTGGCCATTTCTGGATCCAGACCTTTTTGACCTTCATAAAGCTGGGATTCGTATAAATGTCTATTGTTGGATCGAATCGCTGTAATACTATGCAAATTTCAATGACAATAGTTGAATCGGAGTGGTAGATACACACCTAGCGCCTTCATGTATCTGCTTGAGAGCAATTTTCCAGACATGAGGATGGAGTGGTATCGGGGGGAGACACTGCATCTCCTGGTTATCGCAGCTCTCATCATGCACAATAATCCCTGCTATATGCAGAATACAAGATGAGGTTTGGCTATACATTACGTCTATATGTGCCAAACACCCTGTAAAATCATATGGCATTTTTCTTGACCAGTTCTGTGTATTTACGGGAAGGCCTTGTTTTGCTTTTTTTGCATCGTCTCTGGCCTTTCTGGCTTCAGAACTAGATCCACATTGACTACATGATTAATTGTATATTAAACAACACATTCTTTCATTTGTATGCACAAATAGAACTAGCATACCATTGCAACAGAACACGCTCTTTTTGGTTATGCCCTTGCCCATTTTTCGTACTCCAACGCTTACTCCAACGATTTCCAAGGTCCTTCAAATCCTTTTCCTTAAGCTGCATTACATCCAATCCCTGCACTCCCAACACCGTCTTCGCTGCCTTCTGGTCCATGACCGACTCTGTGAAGAGCTGCTGGAAATTTTCGCCGGATTGGTAGATCGTGCGAATCCGGTATACTTGATTGTCGTTCAAGTATAAATTAGCCAGTTCAATCTGTTAAGATAGAAATCAATCTAGCAAATCATAGAAATCATAGAAATAGCAATATACCTGAATATCGCCACCTCGTTGCATCACATTCTGGGTAGGATGTGCCGGAATAGTCGACATGTTGAGCTGGGTGTAGCATTCAGATAGAAGTAGCATAAATCATTCTCGGATACGCACCGTATTCATAAGGTTTCGTACGAAGCTGCTGGGTTCAGAATTGGACATGGGGATGGTGGCAGGTGACGATAGACTAAAAAGACAAACTTGAGTGAAATATAAGATAAAGGAGTATAGGTCTTATTACGAAGTGTGTGATAAATGGAAATCTTCAGATTGTGTGGAGGAATTGCATCCTTCTTCAAAAAGATGCCTGGGATCGTGCATGTCGATCGTGCAAAATGGGGGAATGGCAGGGAGGTACAATCCAGTTGAAATGAGGGCAGCAGAATGAGGTCGGTTAGACTACTATAGATAGAGGATTATGCTATAGGTACTTGTGAGCGACACAAACTCTTTAAGATGTAGGCGAGCTTACCGGCCGTCCCAGGTAAGACTCCCTTGAGCAGAACGCCTGAAATGCCCTTGAACCTCAAAAAAGCTCAATCAAGACAAATGCGTGAAAATTCTTTTATTACCATTTTCTAACCCTGAATTCCTACATGGCTCAGGGGCTCCGCTCATACGTTTTTGTGAAGGATACACCTCCAAAGAGCGAGCAAATAAATCAACTATTCTTTTCAAATAGGTTTCTGCGATCCTTTATTAGGTTAACAGATAAGTCTAGTCTCGCTTACCAACGGGAAACGTGCACTTAACTAACATGCGTCTCAACCCCGGCGACTTTTCAGAGAATTTGCTGGCCTCGTGATGACGGTATTCTTTTGCCCGCTTCGCCCGCCCTCCCTATTTCCCTCCCTCCCTGTGCAGTACTCTCCACCCTCGCACTATTATATTTGAACACGTTTCCGCCTCGCTATGGCTGCCGGAGTATGAGGAGGGCGGGAATGAAGGAAAGGAGGCAGACCTCCGGGCTTGAAAAATCTCAACTTCTGGAAGGAGAAGTGCGGGGTGTGGAGTAGAAGTTGAGAAGTGGAAGCCAGCACTTTTCTGGCGGGAGCATGAGGGCAGGAGAAGCAGGGCGGAGAGCGGGGTA
>KN837136.1:620949-633342 GCA_000827215.1 Sphaerobolus stellatus SS14 | reverse complement strand
TAAGAATAAGGATTAAACGGGAGATTACAGAACCTATTCCGCTGAGCGGTTTAATAAATTCAAGGAATATGATACGAATCGTGAGTATTTTACCTATGGAGTCTCCCCACTCTTTACTTTTAAGAAGAATGCCAGGGAGAAACATATGACCCGGTCACAAAGGAACACGGGCGATGAGTGAGGTAAATTGCGAGATCTGGCCGTATAATTAAGAGTGCTGGAGGCGTCATATTTTTTGCAGTATAAATACCAGACCTATTCTGAATGAAGACGAAAATATTGTGCCGATTGTTGCCCTGATATCAGGATAGTGTTAAATTCCCGATGAATTGTTCGTACACATAGATACTAGTAGTCTCTAGCTTTTAATAACGAAGACCACTACCCATGGATTCCATCGGATAAAGTTTGGCTCACTAAGTTCAGAAATTGACAAAGATTGTATGATTAAATTCTGCGAAGTCTCCTTTCAAACCCCATTTATGTACCTGTTTCCACACCTATCAGCAGGATCTATAAGACTAGACAAGTATTATATCGCATATCGTCGTATTGGACGAGAAACTTACTGTGATAAGGAAGGGGAAGACTCCATCAGGAAAGTTGGCAAGGCGCTTGTTTTTTTCCGTAGCAGCGTTCCATAGCGCACCATGTTACAAGGCCTGGCGCTTCGAAAGCGAGCGTTTTGATGTGATATTCCTGGAATAGTATCCTAAAAGACCTTCCAACATACCCCATACATCTACCTATGAGAGAAACACGATGAATAATGCACATGCTAGAGTTGCTATAGTCTTCTAGCGTAGATGTACCTAAATTACAGAGCTACAGATGCTATATAGGCTATATAGGCTATATAGCCCTCTGTAGCATTGCCCAACTTTGCTGATGTCGTCTATCACTAGCTGGAATAATGTTTTAGGGTCGTTTTGGATATCTCTACTAATAGATGTTTGCATACCGACATAACATACCGGCATTGCATAAAGGCTATTAGAACACTTCTTATGAAAGGAAAAGAAACTAGGAGGGACTTGCCATTGTACAGCGTCGGTTAGGATATGCTAAGGAATACCGACAGCTTCCTTTGAATCCAAGAACTGGTCCGAGTCGAATGATGTATAGACGTACGTGGAGATGGTCCCTGGAAAATCAAATTAGTCAAAAACGTCTACCATTACCCACTAGAGGCCTCGTGGAGGCAGAACCCTTGGGGCACTGCTATAGATGGCATCCGCATCAGTCTTGGGAAGTTGTGGGAACGTGAAGCCTGAATCGTAGACCTCCACGAGCTTTCCTGAAGGTATTTTAGGGACCGAAGACTGTAAGTTCAGTTTCTGACCATCCGGACCGATAATGCCATCAACGAGCAAAGTTCAATGTTGGTTCTATTTGGCTTGAAGCGGTACAGATACGATGCGGAGTTTGGGTTGTGAGTTGATGGAATGGAAGCCACTGGCTATCGCGCCGACACTGAATTCACCTCTGACCTCGACGCCAGAGTCACCCTCACGTGAGAGGACGGTGATGGTATTGGGAGAGGATGTGTCTGGACGGAATACGTTATCGAGGAAGGGGATTTCCGGCTGCAGAGCCTACGGCTGTAAGTGTTGATCGTCTCTGCGTGGAGCACGAAGCTACGAACACGAGGATGAGAATTGAAGGGATGTCAAGTTGGAACAAGACGTGAGAGGAAGGCGAAAGACTTAGTTGTTCACACTGTAAAATAGCGGAAACAAGTCAATGATATTTGAGAACGAACATACATGAGTTTTATAGAGTTTGAAAGGACCAAATTAAGAAATAAACGGAAGAGCCGGAGCACAAAGTCTACAAAGGAATCAAATATAACGGAATAAGAAGGGCGGAACATACAAAATGTGTCAGATACTAGTTGGGGATTTGTAAGTTTATGAGAAATCATCGAAAAATAAGGAAAATGAATATAAAGGAATCAAGAAAGAGGAACATCGGCGGGGCATACAAAGGAGAAGGGAAATCGACACGCATGTGTAAGCGGAGACAAAACGAAAAGGGTATATCTTATCTGTCTAGTATTAGAATCGCAGTGCAGGGAGCTCGTCTCCCTTACACGGCTTTGAGGAGTTGAGAGCCTGCTGAAGGTCCCAGGCCGATCAAGCCGTCCAAGTCGCCAGCTTAGTTGTTGCCGCCCGGGGGGACTTCAACTGCACAGGATGCAAAAGGTTAGCAACAGATGGGCGAAGAAAAGCGGCACACGCACTCATCAGGAAAGTTGATACAGAATCCGCTTTAGCGCTTGTGCTAGGAGCGATAGGCGGTGGTATATAGTCTATATACCGACTCCTAGCTTCGATTAGCGAATCCGCCATTACCTAGTGCTACCTAGCACTATGGGGAGTTTAGCGCGCGTGGCGCGTTTTACTGATGCTGTAGGCCTGGTTCTTTACTGTGAAACCTGAAAAGGTCGTCTCTACCATTTTTACAGGACGTAAAGGGGTGCACAGCTCAGACTTCGGGGGAGGATGGGATGGACGGCCGGGTACGAACCTGTGAGCTGCGTATTCTGCGCATTCGAAACTGGGTCAGAGCTGGGAGAGGGCGGAATCAGGGTTGGACAAGCCAAGAGTCGTCCAAGGAGACGCACCTTCCCGTGTCAATTGTTACTGAGTATATACAACCTTAGTAGTATATTTGATTAAAAAGATGTAACTAAGTATTATATAAGTGTAGTAGAATTACCAAAATAAGTTATCAAAAAATAGGATTCGGGTATTTCCAAAAATGACATTCATGCCGAAATGGTTCGAAACAATCACGTGATGGTTCGCGTCGCGTCCAACCATTCTTCCTTACGACCAACACCATCCCTCTGCTCCCTTCTATGGCCCTTGATGCCGTCCGATGCCACGACTAAACAGTGCTAGTCATTTAACCTACCACGCACCACGTCCCGTCTCCATCCCGTCTCCCATGTTTCTCTCCTTGAGCCTTATAAGGGTGACCTGTCCTCCCTCAAGCTCCGTCAAGCACGCTCCTGTTCACCTCAATGGAGACTTTACTGATATGGTCTCGTCGATCCTGGATAGTCGCAAAATCGGTCGACGGTATGGGTACTTGATAGCCTGGAAGGACTCACCCCCATCAGAAAACTCGTGGGTCCCCCTCTCGGATTTGCCTTCAACTTTTGATGAGCGGTTCCATCACCGTCATCCTTCCCTACCCCGTCCTCACTATTTTGACTTCAGCAAGGACCGATCGCTTGTCCCGATCGATTCTCCGCGTGCCGGCGCATCCCCAGATTCTTCAAATGCGCTCTCACTCGTCCCGATCGATTCTCCGCGTGTCGGCACATACCCAGATTCCTCGGATGCGTCCCTTGGCAGCTCTTCAACGCCGTCAACACCTTCGGACATGTCACCATTCCTCACTTCTTCCAAACTCGATCCCCATCTACCACCACTGCGTTCACCCTCGCCGCCTCAATCCTTGCGTGCCGCTGGTTACGTTCCTCCAGCGCAGACTACACTGCGTTCTGGTCGCATTGCACGCCCACCAAAACGACTAACACTGTGAATTAGAACGCCTTCGCTCGAGCTAAGGCCTAAAAGAGGGGATGGTGTAACGATTCCGTTACCCGAGTCGTGACTTAGACGTGACTCAACTCCGCTTCAGCTCCATCTTGCGGTATCGAAATTTATTGGTGTGCGCGACTGGGTAATTAAATCCCCCAATGTCTTTCGGCAGATCATTTCCGCCGTTTTGCGCGTCAATGGAACCTTTGAGATCACCACTACCACAGAGCCCACCAGGGCCACGTCCCCTTCACCGCGGGCCCGTAAGTATTCATGTTCCTATTTTGGACTAAAGCAAACCGCAGTACTAAACATCCTTTGTGAAGCTCCCGTGGTCTTTATTTGCAATTACGCTCATTCTTCAATCGTTGGTTTTCCCTAGTCCGCCTTGCACCAGCACTCGATGTAGGTGATCCAATAATCTCATTTTCATAGTGAATTGACTCCGATGGCAACACCGAAGACTACTGTGACAGAACTGTATATTTGTGGATTGCGCTCTTTTGTCATGCTCCCGTCGTTATATACTTCTGCACCTTGACTCCGTATGCCCTTCTGTCGCTTCTGATTTTAATCCATTCCCAAACAAGTTAATGACTTATCATAGGAAACGCAGATGGTCATGGGGATATCTCTTCATCGGTGTTTTTTTTTGTAATGGTGCTCTTGGTCTCGATTGTAAGCGATTAATAACCTGGAAGCTTCACGTGGTCGAAGGTACTAACTCTGCATCCTCTACGAAGTTTCTCAATGTTCCAACCGCGTTTGAACTTCCTGTCTGGGATCAGATCCGTGTCTATATGTTTTGGATTGTGACAGGGGTTACGACATATACAATGTTTCAAGAAATGACCAGGCTTTGCCCGTATGCAGTTGATCAAGAGGTATATTTTTATGGTCGTAATTAGAGGTGATTATTTACTTGCTCATGAAACGAACTCTAGAGGCTGGAGATTGAACTCGAGAACGCGTTAGGAAGGATCAGTCTCAGATGGCGGATGAGCTTTTGATAGCAACTTTGCTATATAACTATCCCTGAATACTAGTCTTTCTGAGACTCATACTCGAAATGCGTAGAAGTTTTATTCTTTTCGCAGAGCTCAAGGAGGATCCATTTGTCGAAGGGAGACCTGATGCCATATAGACCCATTCTTATTTCCTTGATTCGTCATCGTCATTGGCAACATCGAGCTCAACACACTCACATCTTTGTAAGGATCTTACTAACGCCCAAACTCACAGACTCGCGTGACCGATTACAGTCACACACAAGCGCTAGAATCTCAAAATACTATAAATAGATAACTTTATTGTAACGTACTTTAGTCTTAGCTTTTCTTATTACAAGATACAGTTGGATTCCGCTAGTTATCCTCTCACTCGAACCAAGCATTATTCTCGCGGAAACTCCACTCGCTAAGTACCCTACTTAGACTCATTACATTTTTTTAACTCGCTCACACACCAACTTTGTTCTTAAAGGCCTGATCAACCTTCAAGTCCGTCAAAAATTCTCGTAATTTTTTTTTTCACTCTCTATAAAAATTTCTAAAAACTACAGTGCACTTTAAAAACAACATGTTGACTCGCTCAGGCCATTCATACGGAAAAACTCACTCCCGCCGCTCCATGTCGGTCGGCGCACATCCCCCATCCTACAACCTTACTACCCTTGCTGAACTTTCGGGAATACTTCGCGACAGTCATAGCAACAATACACAGGTCGATGGAAGTACTGGAGGGGAGATTCTGGGTACAGGGGAAGAGAACAGAAAAGATGGTGAGTATACCTCCATCACACGCTCCGTGTCGCCTACACCAGGCTCGACGGTGCAGATTCCTCCTAGTTTCACTAGTAGAGATGTAGACAGTCTTCCTCCTAGTTCTACTAGTCGAGATGCAGACATAATGCCTCCCATAGTAGACGGTATGAGAAGGATTCCTCCTAGTTTCACTAGTCGAGACGTAGATAGTCTTCCTCCTAGTTCTACTAGTCGAGATGCAAACATTATGCCTCCCATTGTAGACGGTTTGAGAAGCAATGTGAACAATAAAGTTCCCGTTAAAAACGGTTTGAATGATAAAAATACATATATTCCTCCTACCGCTAGTGCGGTTGAAGTAGAGATGACGAGTCCCATCATTGATGGTGAAATACGACAGAATAAATACGTAGCTAGCCAGAATACGAAGACCGGATAGATACACAGCTCATACGCCGATATAGTGCGCATACATGGAGCTCAGACTAGCCAAAGGCATATGTGGAATACCCCCAGATATCCCCCCAAAGCCAAGGAACCATACGTTCAAGGTGATGATATTATCACAAATGAATACTCTGCAACGGAACATCCATACAGAGACGATGGATTTATTAAAGTCAAGGGAAAGCATATATACAGGAAATATAGGAAACACAGCCAGATACAAACTTCGGGCAGCCGCTATTTCAGCTCCGCATTCGAATCCTCTGAAAATGAAAGCGTGAACAACGAAAGGGAAGAAGAACCGATAAAGAGTTTCATACCGTAAACATCGATTCCAACCACACAAGGAACACGTCCAGTAGACTTGAACTACTGCAAACTCACCGAAGGCATACTCAGCGAACTGCCTATTGAGGAACAGACACGGATCCTACGCCGAGCTGAGAAGGTGTTCAGCTTAAGCAAGAATAATACCAGGAAACAACGTAACGCAGAACTTACGGGCCCGCAGTCCACAGACGACACGTCGATTTCCAAGATTACTGGCTTTTCACAACGCTATACACGAAGTCAGAAAGGAAAGGCGAAAGAGAGGAGTCCAGTACAAATATACCGTCACAGACCAACCTGAGCGGGAAATCAGCGACCCGGTTATCGCAGCACAAATCGAGGCCGATGAGTTACTGGCTCGACAAATTGAGCAGAATGGCGAAGACATTAGTGATGTCCCTGATTTTATACCTCGGATTGGACCCTCAGGTATACAAAATCGAGATAACGTAGTAAAATTATCCACTCACGATGCAAAAATAACGTCCGAAAAGAACCACAATCCTGAGAAGAAGAATCATAAAAGGTCAGGGAGTCCGTCATACATGGACAACCTACCTGGCGTATATCAACTCAGGAACGCCAAGCCAGGAAGAAGAAGCAATAGTGTCTTCCCTAGTCATAATTTACGTGCAACTTCACAACTACCAACGACAGGTTATCTTTCACAGAAGTTACACCAACCAGACAGCCCGTCTTCTTCTTCGTCTAGTAGCAGCAGCCGAAGCTCTACATCGTCCGGATATAGTAAAACTAATGAGAAAAAGAAGAAATATAAGAGACGACTGAAAGAACGAGCTTCGAAGGCAACATCGGCAAAGATATCTAGCCCACGCATATATGACGGTTCAGCTAATTATGAAGAATTCGAAAGGTGGACTTACGAAGTCAATAACTGGATGGATATAACAAAATTCCCCAAAAGCCTTCGTGTACGCCATATAGGTTCTTTCATGACGGGAAAAGCTGCTAAATTTTATTTTACTCACATGGCACCGAACCCTAAGAAATACACCATTGATTCCCTAGGACACGAGCTATTTGATTACTGCTTCCCACCGAGATTCAGACAAAATATGCGTGATAAATTTAAAGAAGCTACACAAGGACGACGAATGATCAAGGCCTATATTCGATACCTGAAGTCATTAGCAGCCAGAGTACCGGACATAAACGAATTCGATATTGTACAACAATTAGTAAAAAACTCCGTGCCCTATTTACAGCTAAAATGGGCAGAAGCTGGATTTACTGAGGACTTCATGTCACTAGAAGAATACGAGGAGGCAGGATATAGGTTCGGACAAGCTGAAGAGCTACGCATATATCTCGAAAAGAAACTAGCTCGAGAGAAGAACATACCACAATACCAGCTCAGACGAAATGACAGGCCAAACCTGCGTCACGAAGAATATCCACGACCTACGCATATACAAAGTAGACAGAATCCTAGGAATAACACTAGACGATCCCGAACTTGGGAAGAGAACTCACGCCCGCGCTTGCCAAATTTCAAGAACTATACTCCTAGAGAAAATCCACGCACTAGATACAGAGACAATACACATCCGAACCGAGTTGCGCGAATATCGAGTTACGCAGGCCCCAAGTTACGACCTGAAGAGAGAGACGTACTCCGGGCAAATATCCAGTGTTTTACATGCAAAGAGAAGGGGCATCTATCGAGAGATTGCCCCAAGCACAACACAATAAAACCACCGGGAATACAAGTATCTTCCGCTGCCGTGATAGACCGCACTAGGGAACTTGATTCAATTGAGATACTGCAATCACAGGCCATGAATATTTACGATTTAAAATCACGTAATAACTTACAAAACGCGGAGCTAGTAACCCAAAGCGACTGGGACAAGATTGCACAGGAACTCGATACCTATAGAACTTCAGTCGTCAGACACATCAAGACGGGTACTGATCCATTGCAAAGATACATTATAACGACGTACAACGCAAAGACCGTATACATCGTGGATTTAATATATAATTTCGTCTATTATATACCGGCTGACGTCGCATTACGACCGACTGCAGTACTAAGCGAAGCAATAGATTTCCAAGAAGAAATGCGACAGGATTTAATACCTACACGACCTGTACCTTGGGTAGAGCATTTATGGATTGACAGCAATAACTTCGATAACGAAGAATGCTGTAACGACCTTATAGGAAACCCATTCCAACTCAGCAAGAAGCATATACGTATACAAGAGATATATACCTTAGCACAACGTAGACGAACGATAGAGAACGCCTCCACATCGCCATATCCATCAAACTGGTCGCATATATGTGGCGATAAGTCGAGCAACACAACCGGTTCAGACATGCCTGGACTGATGACCCTAACTGACTCGTCGCAGGACACTCAGAGCGAAGATAGTTTGCCCCTGTTAATGACAGTATCAAACTCGTCATATTCGGATGCAGCTGACATGATACATCAGGAAACATGGTAAAAATGGGCGCCTAATGGCTCGGTAACGAAATTTGGTTATTCCTATGGAATGACACAGGGATATCTTAACTTTTTTTTGAGAACCTGGTTTATATGATATATAATCCTTTCATGACAAATAACTGGAGCTGCCTATACAGTCTGCATCAAGATATTGCCTGTGCAAATTCTGCTATGGAAATGTACATGATAGCTGACTATAGTTTATGTACATTTCCATAGCAGAATTTGCACAGGCCATATCTTGATGCAGACTGTATAGGCAGCCCCAGTTATTTGTCATGAAAGGATTATATATCATATAAACCAGGTTCTCAAAAAAAAGTTAAGATATCCCTGTGTCATTCCATAGGAATAACCAAATTTCGTTACCGAGCCATTAGGCGCCCATTTTTACCATGTTTCCTGATGTACAGAAGGAGTACACGACACCTGATGGATCTATTTACCAGGATGCTAGAAGCAGTATTGAAGTATCAGACGAAGAACCTCTTGAAACAATAACAGAGAGATACACATGAATAACTGGCAATAGAAGTGCCATTAGTGCGCTTTGATCACCAGACGAGGCCACTCCAGAGATAGAGCCGTTATTTTCAGCTGCGATTAAACCTGAAATAAAAAAAGGACCTACAGAAATAAAGATGGAACAGAATAATTCCTGGCCGAAGGACCCAGGTAGACACATACCTAAGCCATTAATTATCATAGTAAAAATCAATGGCAATTCTGCAAGAGCACTGGTAGATAGTGGGTCATTATCCGACTTCATGTCGACAACTTTGGTCGACCAACTGAAAATCCAGACCACACAGCTAGCTAGACCACAGCCTTGTGAAATGGCGGCCAGCAGCTCGAGAACACTAATACAATGCAATACATCAGTAGAATTCTCATACCAAGACATACAAGAAAGACACACATTTGATATCATGAATCTTGAGAACTATGACTTGATATTAGGCACCCCATTCCTATTCCAACACGGAGTAATGCTTGGATTTAACCTGACACGTATAGCAATAGGCTCCAGAGAAGCACAACCTATATGGGGACCAGAGGTATCAGTACTGGCGTCAATGGCTTCCCAAATAGCAGCAGACAGAATCGAAGAAATACAAACCATGCTGTGGGAAGAGACCAGCGACCTCTGCAAATCAGCGGAGGACACCCCACTACCACCACTGAGAGACATAAACCATAGAATCGAAATTATAGATGAAAACATCAACTATAAGTGGCGACCGAGTCATTGTCCTGAAGCAGTCAAACACTTATGGCAAAAAAAACGAGACACTTACCTCACAACAGGAAGATGGCAATTCAGGAATGGGAATAAAGCAGTACCAATGCTTATAGTACCGAAGAAACCAGGACCTGACGGTGAAATACGGATTAGAACAGTAATAAACAAAAGGGAACAAAACGCGAATACAAAACATATGACGAGCCCACTGCCTAGCATCCAGAGCATATTGTCCAATGTTTTAAGACATAAATACTGTACCCTAATAGATGGGAAAGATGTGTATGAACAGATAAGAATAGAACTATCAGATGTAAAGAACTCACTATTTACTACACCAGATGGAACTATGGAATCATTAGTCATGCAACAAGGAGATTGCAACGCAGGCTCGACATACCAATCTCTTATGAATCATATATTCCGTCCATATCTTGGAATAATAATGGACGTATACTTAGATGATATAATAATCTACTCAGACACGATCGAAGATCATGTCAAACACTGTAGAATCATTATGGATATATTACGGAAAGAGAAACTATATTTATCTACACCTGATAAATTACAATTCTTCACGGACAAGCTAAAAATACTCAGCCACGTAATCGACAAAGATGGACTAGTCATGGACCCTGATAAGGTCGAGACGGTTTTAGCATGGAAAACACCTACGAATAAAAGCCTGCTAGCAGGATTTCTAGGAATGGTAAGTTACCTAGCTCCCAACTGCAAAGAGATTAGAAAACAAATGGGAGTACTGTCAGCTCGAAGTGGTTCCACATCCATTTGGCGATGGGGACCAACCGAGGAACGTGCATTCATTGAAGTTAAATCAATAGTCGAAGCGCACAGGCACCATCACAGAAAGCCAGCCGACTATTCAGACAAGGCACAACCATTCAATCTCATCACAGATGCATCATTAACGGGTGGAGGTAGCGTACTTACCCAGGTAAACGATGCTCAGAAGGGGAATATAATAGGATTTTGGTCAGGGAAATTCACACCAGCACAGCAGAAATACCTGGTACACGAAAGAGAATTACTCCTGATAATAAAATCCTTGAAACGTTTTGGACACTACTTACAAGGTACACACTTCCACATATACACAGATCACAAGCCTCTTGAATTCCTAATGTCACAACCAAAACTATCAGCGCAATAACACAGATGGGTTGACTTCCTAAGTGAATACAACTTTAAAATGATATATCTGCCTGGAACAGATAATAAAATGGCAGACACATTATCCAGGATGTACAGCGATGAGCCTGCAGGTATACAACGCTCAAGAACTGAATATATACCGGAATTGTCGACATTCTCAGTCATACAGACATTAAACACTGCTTCAAGACCACTCTATACCAGTAACAATATGCAAAACAAATTATTAATGCAGCTCAATGCTGCTCAGACAAAACAACAAACGGGAAATTTCAGGCCTAAGGCCATTCCTATAACCGAGCCAGGAATAGCAGTCCTCCCATCATTCACAACAACTGGGATTAATAAACGAGGCACACACCCAAGCGGACACAGACCTCCACAATTGCCTATAATCACACCGGTAGAAGAGACTGTCAGGGGACGCTCCTAGATTTCCGCCCGGAAGTTTTCCGTCCGGAACTACCTCTCATGTCAACCACCCTCAGGGACTGATTCCAGGCAGGATTCACCCTCAGCACATTCATCGACTCCTGTGGCCGGAGAGTGGGAGGTTTGGTTGGAGACAGTGGTCGTCTGGTGGAGGGTATATGCGCATATAGTCATCGCGCATGAGTGATGTATTGTTTAGCGCTGGTCGGCCGTCGGGATCGTTCCGTTTTTCCATTCACTTCCGCTCTCCTATTGTTTCCTTGTCATTGGTTTGTTCCCCCTCCCTTATTGTTTCCGGGTTCATCAGACCATTGTTTATTTTCCTTTCAAGGTTTACATTCCCGTTTCCGAACGGTATATAGTGGGCTCACTCTGGCAGAGGCAATCCAAGTCTATCTCTTTGGATTTCCCCTCTGCTAGCTCTGCGTGACGTCCGCTCAGCTTCGAGGGTTGCCCTTACAGTAGAAAGACTTCCAGTTAGGAACCAGACCCCAGACGCATCGCCAACGTTCCCTCCTTTGCCCTCACAGACGAGAGCCCCGAAGTGAGTGAAGCTACCGCCCCGGAGTCCCCTTCCCAGCAGCCATTTGGAATTCTGTACAGAAATCTACCAGCCATGACCACCAAAGCCGACCGCTTGAATGCTTTGGAGTTGACGCTGGTGGAAGAACGTTTGAAGACCGAGTGGATTATGAATCAGCTACAACAACTTATCAAGCTATTGAACCCAGCACGGGCAGCTACCGAACCGGCCCCGCCCGGAAACACCCCCTCTGTACAAGTTATGGATGAAGATACCCCGTCAGAGATGTCCACAGGAAGAGGTTTCCAAGTTCGACCCTCTAACCCTTCGGATTTCGATGGCGACCGCGAGAAGGGTCAATCCTTTCTCAACTCCTGCAGTCTTTACTTTTCGATTGCTGGACGCGCCTTTCAAGATGAGCAAGCTCATATTAGTTGGGCTTTAAC
>KN837136.1:589758-620174 GCA_000827215.1 Sphaerobolus stellatus SS14 | reverse complement strand
CAGAGATGAATCATAAAAAGATAATTGGCGTATTGATATGCCGTGCGGAGCCGGTGGGAGAATAACGTAAATAATGAAGGGTCAATTAATCAGCTGAATGATAAGCGAGAATAAACACATGGTGAAAAAGATAACACAGATAAGAAAGATAAAGGAATCCGGTCGGAAAACAATTGATTGAGTCAACAAGAAAATAATAAGGGTGAAAGCCGCGCGGGGAAAGTACGCCGTGCGGAAAAGGATCTGAATGAACAAATACAAGGAAATTAATCAAATGAATAGAACATGGATAGAAAACAATATATGAATATAAGCCGGTCGGATTGATACTTGACAGAATATCCGAACGGTAGAAAAACTGGCACCAAATGGACCCAAGGCCCTCACCACGGCTCCAAGGACACTGCCCCCTGCCCTGCCTGCCAGGACATTCAACTACCAGGCTCGACTCCCTATCCCCTTCGTCAGCACTTGCCCCGAGCCCACCAAAGTCCCGGACGGCCCCGTGCCAATGGATGTCGGCCGGACCCACAGCAAGGCCGGCATATCCAACATTGTATGCAGGTGTTGCAGCAAGACAGGGCATATAGCCAGGTTTTGTGACACCAACTTCGACGTTCGGAGCCTCGTCGTCAAGGAGAAGGAGGAGCTCTTGTATGGACTTATGGCCGACCTCGACATGTCTGAAAACCCTGCAGCAAAGCAGAGTGGTGAAGAAGAAGTTGTTTCCGAGCGGGAGGATTTTGCGAAGCGCAACAAGTGAACACTGTGCCCTTGTTGCCTGTACATAATCGTTTCTCTATGTTGGATAAATTTTCTACTATTACCCAACACCCCCAGTCTGAGAAGCCATTATTACAAGTCGCAGTACACCCTCCAGGTTCCGCCCGGAATAAGACTCCCTTCTATCGATGTCCCACATGGGAAAGACAGCTACCTACCAACTATGTGTTAGCCGCGACCCCCAGTTCAAAGTCTCTGTCTCTCAAGGTCTCTGTTCAAACCACTGACACAGGCGAAGTATTCGCCACACCCGCGTTAGTTGATTGTGGAGCCACCGGTCAACTCATGGATGTGGATTTTGTCCGCCGTAACCGACTCATCATGTGCAAGCTCGCCCACGCGATTCCGGTACTCAATGTGGATGGAACACGAATGAGGGAGGCTCGGTTACAGAAATCCTGGACCTGATCTTGCACTACAATAACCACACTGAGCGGACTTCTTTCGCTGTCACCAACTTGGGAAAACAGGATATGATTTTGGGATTCACCTGGCTCGAGGAGCACAACCCCAAAATCAACTGGCAAACCAAGGAAGTAAAGATGAGCCGCTGTCCCGATAAGTGCCTCACATGCCGAACGGAAATTCGCAAAGAAGCTTCCGCCCGGAGACACAAGAAGAAGGTTGAAGTATGTTGCCTTCTGAAGTGCCGCTCGGGTCCGCACCCTGCTTTTGTAGAAGAAGCCGATGATGACGACGACGAATCCGATGTCAAGGACGACTCATCATCAGCCACAGATGATGAGGCGAACCCTGTTGCGCCGTAGGATAGATTTGAAGAAGGCAATCAGCTTTTCTACATCAATCTCCCGACAGAAGAAGAGTTCATCCGCGCCACCCAGACTGTTTCCTCTCGACTGGCTGAAGCCCATAGCAAAAGCGTCAAGGCGGAAACACATATACCAAAGCATTTGCGTGAATTCAAGGACGTCTTCTCCAAGAAGTCTTTTGATTCGCTTCCACACGAAAGGATATGGGACCACGCAATAGAGTTAATCCCGGACGTGAAACCCATGAACACCAAGGTTTACCCACTTTCCCCTCTGGAACAGGCCAAATTGGACGCGTTCCTACAAGAGAACTTGGATTCTGGATGGATCCACCCCTCCAAATCCCCAATGGCCTCCTTGGTATTCTTCATCAAGAAGAAGGATGGGACCTTGCGGCTGGTACAAGACTATCGAGTGTTGAACGAGATAACTATCAAGAATTGCTATCCTATTCCATTGATTTCTGAACTGGTCAATCAATTACGTGATGCAAAGTACTTTACCAAACTGGACGTCTGGTGGGATACAACAATGTACGGATCCGGAAGGGAGATGAGTGGAAGGCAGCCTTTCGGACTAATCGGGGTCTCTTTGAGCCGTTGGTGATGTTCTTTGGTCTCTGCAATAGTCCAGCGACTTTTCAGACAATGATGAACGACATCTTCCATGATCTGATCATCGAGGGGGTTGTATGCGTGTATATCGATGATATTCTTATCTTCACCAAGACTATCACCGAACATAGACGGATCACCAAGCTGGTACTTCAACATTTGAAGGAACACAAGCTCTACCTCAAGCCTGAAAAGTGCGAATTTGAACGGACGTCAATCGAGTACCTGGGCCTCATCATCTCTGAAAACCAAGTGGAAATGGACCCTGTCAAAGTCGCAGCTATCACTGAGTGGCCGGAACCGAACGGAAAGAAGGGAGTTCAGTCTTTTGTAGGTTTCGTCAACTTCTACAGACAGTTCATCAAGGACTTCTCTCACCACGCACGCCCCCTCTTCGACTTGACCAAGAAGGATGCCAAATGGAAGTGGACCCGCGCAGAACAAGAGGCTTTCGACAAACTTAAGCAGCTTGTGACGACCGCACCGGTTCTCATGCTCCCTAGTGATACAGCACCTTATCATCTGGAAGCCGACTCCTCTGATTTTGCGACCGGGGCCACTCTCTCTCAACTTTCGGAAGCGGACGGAAAATGGCACCCAGTCGCGTTCATGTCCAGAAGCCTCAACCCGGTAGAGCGCAGCTATGAGATTCACGACAAGGAGATGTTGGGAATCATTCGTGCACTCGACGAGTGGTAGCATTTCCTTGAGGGGGCCCAGCACAAGTTCGAGGTCTGGACCGACCACAAGAATCTGCAGTACTTCATGACGTCAAAAAGTCTCAACAGACGTCAAGCACGATGGTCACTCTTTCTCTCTTGTTTCGACTTCACACTTCATCACAAACCCGGGCAGACAATGGGGAAGATGGACGCACTTTCCCGCCGGGAAGATCATGGCTCAGGCAATTCAGACAACAGGGACATCACACTACTCCGGCCGGAAATGTTCAACATCAGGGTGTTGGAAGGGATCACTGTGGAAGGAGAAGAACGAGAGGTTCTAAGGGATATTAGGCGAGGGATGAAGGATGTGGAATTGGAAGAGGCGGTGGCAAAGGTGGCTGAAGAGTTGAAGAAGACCAATGTCAAGTCCGTGCATCCGGCGGAATGGACAGAATTGGACGGATTATTGTTATTCAGAGGCAAGATATATGTTCCGCCCGATCCCGAACTACGTCGAAGAATTGTTTCCCAACACCACAACTCGAGGATTGGAGGGCATGCAGGACGATGGAAAACTCTAGAACTACTTACGCGCAGCTATTGGTGGCCTCAAATGTCAAGATACATCAGCCAGTACGTCAAGACTTGCGACCTCTGTCTTCGTACAAAGATCCAAAGACAGGCCCTGACTAGAGAACTCGAACCCCTGCCTGTCCCAGAGGCCAGGTGGGATACGGTCAGCGTAGACTTTGTGGTGGAACTCCCGGACGCGCACAGTGCAGACCCCATCATGAATGTGGTAGATTCAGTAAGTAAACGAGCTCATTTCATTCCTACGAACACCACAATCACTGCACTCGGAGCCGCGTGGCTTTATCTCAACAACGTCTGGAAGCTACATGGCCTCCCCAAGCAAGTAGTCTCCGATTGGGGTTCTCAGTTCGTCACTGAGTTCACCAGAGAGCTATATCGGATGCTAGACATCAACCTCACTGCCACCACGGCCTACCACCTGCAAGCAGATGGACAGACCGAACAGGTAAACCAGGAGCTGGAGCAATACCTGCGGCTTTTCGTTAACCAGCGGCAGGACGACTGGGACGAACACCTACCCATGGCTGAGTTCCAGTACAACAACCATGTCCACTCGTCAACCCAGCACACGCCTTTCATGTTGAATTCCAGACGGAATCCGCGGATGGGTTTCGAACCTCAACAACCGGCTTCGAGGCTAGAGACAGTCAATGAGTTCAAGGATCGAATGCAGGAATCGCTGGAGGAGGCGAAGGCGGCTCTTACCTAGGCCAAGGACGACATGGTGCAGTACTATAACCACTGAAGGACTCCCCCTCCAGAATATCAAATCGGTGACAAAGTTTATCTGAACGCCAGCGACATCAAGACCACCAGGCCATTCCAGAAACTCAGTCATCGCTACCTAGGTCCGTTCAAGATCATAGGCAAGCCTGGTCGACATACGTACAAGCTTGAACTTCCGCTCGGAATGAGGTGCATACACCCAGTCTTCAACGCCGTCAAACTCTTGCATGCACCCCCAGACCCAATTCCTGGACGGAAGACGGATCCACCTCCCCCACCGGAATTGGTCGATGGAGAAGAGCATTATGAGGTCGAACAGGTACTGGATAATAGGTTATTCCGTAATCGTTTGGAGTATTTGGTTAAGTGGAAGGGTTATGGGTATGAGGAGAACTCATGGGTGGCCGAACAGAATATGGCCGTGCAGGACTTGATCACACAGTTCCATCTCACTTATCCTAATGCCCCTCGTCGCATTTGCACTATGGCTTTCAACTCCCTCGATTTTCGACATCTTCAGCATGTTTATGCGTCGAGGACACCACATTCTAGAGGGGGGGTGATGTCAGGGGACACTCCTAGATTTCCACCCGGAAGTTTTCCATCCAGAACTACCTCTCACATCAACCACCCTCAGGGAGCAATTCCACGCAGGATTCACCCTCAGCACATTCGTCGACTCCTGTCGCCGGAGAGTGGGAGGTTTGGTTGGAGACAGTGGTCATCTGGTGGAGGGTATATGCACATATAGTCATAGTGCATGAGTGATGGATTGTTTAGCACCGGTCGGCTGTCGGGATCGTTCCATTGTTTTTCCATTCGCTTCCGCTTTCCTATTGTTTCCTTGTCATTGGTTCGTTCCCCCTCCCTTATTGTTTCCAGGTTCATCAGACCATTGTTTATTTTCCTTTCGGGGTTTACATTCCCGTTTCTGAACGATATATAGTGGGCTCACTCTGGCAGAGGCAATCCAAGTCTTTCTCTTTGGATTTCCCCTCTGCTAGGTGAGATTCCCTTCGCGTGTATGTATTTTGTTTACTTATATATCTTTGGATTTCCCCTCTGCTAGCTCTGCGTGACGTCCGCTCGGCTTCGAGGGTTGCCCTTACAGTAAGTATGTAAAAGATATATTTTACATCTGTAATGGGCATTTCGTCCGGAGTGATCCGGGACGACCTCATAGTAAATTTGGACGGCCTAGACAGTGCCAGACAGCCCAGGATCAGTCTGGACAGCCGGACGTGTCTGGACGACTTTTTCCACCATCACTGATTTATATTTCTAGCTTCTAGCGAATAAATGCCACCGCGGCGCATAACACTCGTTTCGTTTTAAATATCACATTACCAGCCCCAGATATTCGATATGCAAAGGGAATCATTATTCCGTTTACTGGACGAAGGCGAAGCCCTTCTTGATGTTCTTCTTGAGCTCGGTGAGGGCAGGGTTGACAAGCTCTTGCTCCTGGGCAGTGATATTGCCGAGGTCGTGGATCTTCTTGACACCGTTAGGCTGTAAAAGAATAACATCAACATACGCGGAAATGAGAATTAAAGTGGAAGCTTACGCCAAGCTCCACAGCACTTGAGAAGAACTCAATTCCCTGGGAAGCAAAGAGCGGGCTCTTAACAAACGTCGGTGTAATAATTCCCGCCTCCCCCTTCAAAGCTCTCAACAGCAAGTTCGTGTACTTCGCCGCCGCATATGCCATGCTCAACGTCGCGGACCCCGCGCCATCCTTCGCCTGCACAACCTCATCACCTCCATACTGAATCCTATGCACAAGCGCCTTCCACGCCTCGCTGCCCTGCTCCACGGCCGTACCAGCGGAAGATTGAGAAAGCAAGGGGACGATCGTGACACCCGAATGGCCGCCAACGACGATGACGGGAGTTTGAGCAGGGTCGGTGCCCGCGATGCCAGAGAGGAAACGGGACGCACGGACGACGTCGAGGGTCGTGATACCGAAGAGGCGCGTGGGGTTGTACGTGTCGGTTTTTTCGAGGGTGCGGGCGACGATGGGGACGGTAGAGTTGACGGGGTTGAAGATGACGAGGATGTGTGCTTTGGGGGTGTTCCGCGCGATGGCGGCGGCGAGGTCACGAACAATCGAGGCGTTGGTCTGTGGGTATTATGGGGTGAGTCAATACGGGTGTGTAGGGACTTTGGTGCTTACGTTGAAGAGGTCATCACGGGTCATCTGCGGGCGTGTTAGAACGGGAAAGATGACATGACGTAGGGCTTACACCGGGCTGGGAGGAGAGTGAGCATGAAGTTTATTCGAGAATGCGTCGATACATACCTTCCTGGGGACACCAGCGGGGATAACGACGGCTTCGACACCTTGCAGTGCCTCGTCAAGCCTGTCGGTCGGGTAGCCGTTAGCCTAGGAAGTAAAAAAAATTAATCCCTTTACTTTGGAGAGGGAAAGCATAGAAGCAACAGGAGAAGAGCTCGCAGCTGAAGCCTACAACGAGCAAGATGTATCGTGTGATTCACTACGTGACACAGAGCCTAATCCGACAGACTGGCTCCAATGAGGCTCCACCACACTGAACCAAACCAGCAACAAACCAACAATGCTCACCTCGCTCGTAGAGTCAATGGGCGACTTGATGAGCAGCGAAAAGGATCTCCTCCATCGACGAGGTCCGAAGAGAGGTCAGCAACCTTGGTGTTTCTAGCGGGTGTCATGGAAAAATTCGCGGAGGGTGCCCAGTGGGGGAGAACATGGTGATGGTGGTCGTTTTTGACTCACTTGATTTTCATTGGGATTTGCCTATCTCCACGTCTGATTATATATCATTCGATTAGTTCTTGCCTTCCAAGGAAATTGATCGGTATCCCTTACTTAGCATATCCTAACCGACGTCTTGCAATGGCGAGTCCTTTTCAACGTCTCTTTCTTAATTAATAAGATCTCAGTGTTCTAACAGCCTTTATGCAATGCGAGTATGCTAAGGTATGCAAAATGTTGTTAGTAGAGAAATCAAAAACGGCTCTAAGACACTAACCCAGTTAGTGATACATCACGAAAGTTGGCAAACACTATAATAGCAATTATAGCCTTTATAGCGTCCATAATTTATGTACACTATGATACCTTCCATAGCTTCCATGGGAAGTATCCTCGTTTACAGGTATGCTAGCTGCAGGAGGACTACAGATAGCTATGATAGGGGCTCTCGCAGTGAGTAGCCTTGATATAGACACTGATATTTTCCAATTGTTCATGCAAAATAAAATAAAATAAAATAAACGACAGTTATTTCAGTTATTTATGTACAGATAATTACAGTAGAACCAATTAAAGCCAGCTACTGTACATTATAGTCACTCTAGGAAATGGATGAAGCTGATACATTGCAGCATAACAAGAACCTCCTGAAGAGCTCATTGAGAAACTCAAATAAAACTATCATGATGCATGGGGCATGACCTGGGTATTGAGTTTTGTAACAGCCAAGAAAAGGAAATAGGCTATTAGCCTCTTAGCACCGGGTAACAATGATCAAATGGCACTCATGACTTTGGATAGCACAATGGAAGCTAGCAGCCGGAGTGCCCCATTGTATAATTGCCTTTGTCAGTTGACATTACACTCTTCCTTTGAGTAACACAATCTATTAGTTTAAAGGATTGGATTAGTCATTATGAATTGTAAACGAGTTGTGTAATTACACCACTCACCCATATTACATCATTAAGCCATCATTTATGGTCCCATAACCTAGATGAAAGTGTCACAAAGTAGTCATAGGCATTGTCTCTGAGGACATACCATTCAGTTCTAAAGGCATTAATAGGCTAACAGACTAGACAGACTCCGACAACCCCAGATTGAAAAGAAACATCTTACCATCTTAGACTGCCAACAATGCCGCTCACCTTTGATTTTCAAAGCTTAGGAGAACCATTGAATTCATGGTTCCTGTGGGTTTTTTTGGCCATTCTCTCAATATTTATCTGTGGTTTACATGGGATTCGATGTGAATATGCCAACTTGAAGTGCATCGACATAGTGTTGGAGGTGGTATGTGTCTAAGTTGTGGCAAATCAGGCTGGCACTGATAATGTTCAAAGCAGCGAAGTTGTTACCTATGAGAATAGTGAGGCTAGTGAGGGCTAGTGACTCTTCAGTGGCATAGTAGTTGATACTGTCTGTAGGAAGCATGGAATGCTATGGAAAAGTCAAGCACCTTTGGCAGATTTCCTGATGTAGACAGGTCTTTCTCATCCTTATTATAATACATCTTGCTCTGATCCAAAATCACCATACGGGAAATAGCACTTATCTACTCTTTTAGAGTCTTCTGATTAGTGTAGAAACAGGTAAATGATCTCTAGACACACTTCGTGGAATTTAACCATGCAGTGTCCAGTTCAAGTTTCTGGACTTGGTAAGCCAAGACTTATCCAATGTATACTACTACCGTGACCATTAAATTTATTTTTTAATTAAAAGCAGAGACTGTATATGTATATGTGTGCTTCAACGAGGAAGTAAAACATTATTCTGACATCATTTCCTAACATCAAGACAGCGAACGACTCAATATTTTCGACCTTGTTCAAAATAAGCCAGGTATGTATCATTTAAAGTATTAGAGAGTTTGTGCAAAAGCCACAGTGCCACCTGTGACTCAAACTGATCAATAGGAGGGCTGGATTAACCACAGCGGAGTAACAGTGGTTTTTACACAAACTCTCTATTATCATCAGATCTCACAATCTACTTCACTCGTTGCTGGTGTCCTTTGTGACTTGATTATTTGCTCCTCAGTCACCTGGCTTTCTTCTAGGTAAAGAGTAAAGAGTCGTTCAACAGGTAAAATACTCATAATCCATATTCTTTTCCTTTAATTTCTTAAATCATTCAGCAGGGCAAGTTCCATAATCTCCTGTTTAATTGCATGCTTTCCCAATATTGGATTTGTGACAATATGAGGAGCACTTTGTCCTTCAAGTTCCTCACACACACACTCTCTCTCTCATTTTTTACACATAGGGTAATCGTGATCCTTGTTTTTTGATAACAGTTTATGTCATTTCAAACCTATTAGCCTATGTAACTGACATTGGTTGCTTCACTACAGTGGAATGGCATGCCTCACTCAAGCTTTATTTGGATAGTATTCTTTGTTCCTTCTTTGGGTGATAAGTCTGTTTTTATTTGCCACCATGACCAAAGACCTGAATCTTGATTCACAAGGGCCTTTTCTCAGTCTATGTAAATCTGCTAATGGTCTCATGTATATCACCAGTGCAGTCATAAAATGATTAATCTCTCAGTCAGGAATCAATTGCAGCTTGAATACCGGAGAGAGTATTCATTGGTAACTACACTTGGAAGACCACATTCCAACCAGTTGCTTTATACTGATGGTACATCAGAATTACTTCCTCATAAGAAGGATATGCATTCATTACATTTGAAGGAGGAATAATTTTGAGAAGTGATGGCCTGGAGATGTCCAAGTCCTCTGTATTTTTTAATGCAGCTAGAGGATGATTGGGGTCTTACTTCAATTAGGAGTTCTATATGTAAATCAAAACTGTACTTCTTTTTCGAAAATAATCTAAAATTGGTGAATGTGCACTTGGACTGACATTCTGACATTCTTCGTCCATGCTTCAGAGTACCACTATTAATGGTTTAAATATTGCTAAGTCATCTGGTACACTCAAAATTACTTCCCACAAAGAATAATAAAACCGAATTACAATTACATGGGATAATGTGGTATCTTCTCATCCCACCAACCCAATGGATGTCCCTTCAGAAAATTCCCACATCTTGAAGGTATTTCTCCATATATTGAGTCGATTCCTGTTTTCCTGTACTCAAAGTCATGCCCCGTTGTGTGTAGATCATACAGCTTCAATGATTCCAGTAATAATTCCGGTGCTGCCATGAACACCCAATATTTAGCGACCTTCCTTCCCAAATGTCAATTGAATTCTTGCAGAAACTGGTAATCTTCTGGCAAGTAATCGGAGATATAATATTGAGTTAATGATAACATCCCCCCACCACAATTTAAATGGTGATAAACCAATGACTTAAAGTCGATTTCATTTTTCAGAAGGACTTTATTCCAGTGTGACAGCTTGTGCTGATATGTTGAAAAGGAAGGTCACCCTTTGAGCTGTTTAGACTCTGTTTTGTTACCGCCTAAGTAACACTATGCGATATAATAGTAAATTATGACTCACCTAATTTGACATGCTGGGGAAGAGGCAATTCCAATAGATTCAAGACTTCATTTGAAAAGGGATTTAGGCCACAAGATTTATAGAAGTCTTGAAGCATGTCAGCAAGATTGAGATTGAGCTTTCAGCTCCTAAGTTCAAGCCAGACTACTGAGGCACGTTCAATCCCTAAGGCATATATTTCAAGGGTGGTAATGTGAGTTGTACCATTAGGGCATTTCGACCAATAAACCTTAGAGCCTTCGGTATTTCCCTGATTAATTACTGGATCATTGATGAAGAGATATAGTTCTGAGATGGATGGAGAATTGGGTCTCTTTACTGACTTCCATACTTTAACCCTCCATTCTAAGTCCGTAACTGGAAGCTCCAATAAAACTCATGACTGCTGATCCAGTACTAAAATGAGCATACCTAAGAGAAGGGACTGTAAATTGTGGGAATTACATTTTCCTAGAAATGAGTCTTCAAGTATTCCTTTAATATGGCAAAGCTGAGCCATGAAGGCATGTAATAACTCAAACCTCTTCGACTGAGTTAGACTCTGCATACACCAAATATGGAATAACCCAGTGCTATCTGGCCAGTGGGACAGATCAAAACTATGACAGATGTTAGAAGGGTTGATCTGGAAGAGAAAAACAGTGACATACTTTAACTGTACACCTCTGGTCATATGTGTGCAAGCTTCCCATTCAGTGTGTTCAGGGTCACTCAAGGTGTTCCAATCATCATATAATTGGTAATGATGTGATTCCAAAGGAAATAACATGCTGACAGGTTCTTCGCCCATAGGTGTTCCATCCCAAACATTACCTGCATGATGACTGCAGTACAATACTCCAAGATACAGTGGATGTTTAGCCCTGCGTGGTTCTACTCAGAAATCCCAATAATGACTTGAATAAGGGATAATGTTGAATAAGGTCTGTAATGAAGAAGTAATAACTTCTTTCCTTAGATCTAATGTTCTTTCCTCTTTACATTCAATTTGTCGGAGGGTATTGTAAGGGCAACCCTCAGAGCTGTGTGGACGTCACACAGAGCTAGCAGAGGGGAAATCCAAAGATATATAAGTAAATGAAAATAAGGAATAGATACATGCAAAGGGAATCTCACCTAACAGAGGGGAAATCCAAAGAGAAAGTCTTGGATTGCCTCTGCTAGAATGAGCCCACTATATATGGAGTGGAAGCTGTAGCTATCAATGCCAAGTGAATAAACAACAATGAACATAATCAGAACGGAAACAATAAAGGGGGAAGTGAACAGATGATCAACGGAAACAATGGAAGCGGAAACAAACGAAAAAAACAATGAAAGATACCTGACAGCCAACCAGTGCTAAACTGCCTGCCCTCATGCACTACCCTTGCAGCACCCACTGTCTCCAGCCCCACCTCCCGCTCTCTGGCCACAAAAGTCGGTGAATGTGTTTCTGGGGAATCCCATGGGGAAATGCTCCCTGGGAGTTGTTGACGTTGTGGATGATTCTGGGCAGGAAGGTTCTGAATGGAAATCTGAGGACGTCCCCTGACAGGTATTCTCTGAAATATAATTATCTGAATATAAAACGATTCCCTCCTCCATATCTTGTGAACTTGAATTTGTTCTTGAAGGTGCCTCAATTTGAAATGGCATCCTAAGAAAATTTCTGATGCTATTAAAAGTGAAGACTTACTAGTGACAGTAATGGTCGACCATCTCCAGCAATATACACCCTCACCATCTTGCTATAGCTGTGTCAAAACCATAAGTCCCACACCGTAAAACCATGATTTGGGTTATCTAGAATATCTTGTGGTGAATCGATAAAGAAAAATGGAAGTTTGTCGAATATGTGAATGAATGCTTCCTGATGTTCAGGTTTTATCAGATATTCCACTCCAAGTGAAATGAGTTACTACAAATGCACTCACTGGGTACGCATCTGACTCCAGACTCTCCAGACCCTAGACTCTAGACTCCAGACTCTAGACTCCAGACTCCAGACTCCAGACTCCAGACTCCAGACTCCAGACTCCAGACTTAGAACTCTCTAGACCCCAGACTCTAGACTCTAGACTCCAGACTCCAGACTCCAGACTCCTGACTCCTGACTCCTGACTCCTGACTCCGAACTCTAACCTCTAGACTCCGGACTCCAGACTCCAAACTCTAGACTCTAGACTCCAGACTCTGAACTCCTTAGACTCTAGACTCTAGACTCTTGACTCAAACCTGGGAAAATCATTGGAAAACAGCTGATAAACAGCTAGGATATTTTAATTAATCCTTGACTTTTCCAATGTGGTATATATCATACTTTCCCAGGGTGGAAAAACACCTGGAATACATCCAATGTCTCAATAAATTTCATACACCATTCTAGTCACTATCCAGGGCTCAGAATATATTGGGAATAACCTGGATATTATCCAGGCTCAAAAAATGACAGGTAAATACCAACTTTTCCTCACAGGTTTAGGCTTTTTTTCCAAGGCATTTTTTGGGCTGCTTTCCTATCACTTTCCTGTCCTGGAAAACACCAGAAAAAACAGACACATTCCAAACAGTTTCCAGGGCTGGATGACAGCTGGAAAATAAGCTCAAATCCAGATCTTTTCCAGACCATTTTCCTGTCTGGAAAATATTGACCAGCCTGCAGTGAAATTTCTGGAAGTTGTCAGAAATGCCTTGAGAACGATGGTAAGAGAAAGAGAGTCAGGCAAGAAGAGGCAAGAAATGAGAAGCAAAACACTGAATGGCTTAAAATGGAACTAGGGGCCTTCTTCGAACGGGTACAGACAGCGAACGAGAGCAGTGTACAGTCGATTGGTACCATCGGAAGATCCCGACCGTAAGATCTGATGGCATCAACTTCTAATGTAGGTCCCCTGAAACCGAATTGTCATGACGCTGAGTTTTCTTAGAATACGAAAATTACTATAAGACACTGTTGAGTATAAATAAAATATAGTTCTAAAGACTAGATTTCGAGAGCTATAATTGGTTTCAATAGATTATAGTAATCAAAAGTAGCGCTATATCAGTTTTGTGTTTCTTTTTGGGCAACACGAAAGCCTGAGGCTTTGAACCCTACTGAAGTCCGAGTCCTATGGTAGTACTTACTCTTGCTTCCACTAAGTAGTGTCTAAGAGTCCCAAGCTAATTACCACATAATTCTTGTCTCAAAATTTCTCATGTTTATGCTTCTGGCAGAGATGCATGGCGCCGCCACTCACAGAGTATATATTTATTATTTTCATTTATTGTGCTAAAGATTACTGGAGCAAAAGCGAAATTCTCTGTTTTAGTTTCACTGTGGTTATTCCTTTTCATTGTTCACTTTGACTAATTTATTCTCTCCCTGTGCATTCATTGAGAGTCTACAGAATTTAATTGAGTTATAAGATTATGAGCTTGAAGACAGGCCGAAGGTGGACCACGGGTGTGAAATATTATTGAATACGGTCTGAGAGATAGATAAGAATCGATTGCGGTGCGGTATTGCATTTCCCTGGAGGCTGGCACAGTGCTGTGTTACGTGACAGCGCATCGAAGGGGCCGAGAAGCAGATGTTGGCACTATCATGGATATGAAGTTCTCCAGGAGTTGGTGTTTACAAATAATATATATCTCCTCTTTAAATAAAACATGAAAAATTATGGGGGCAATGAAGGAGTAAGTAAACGACTTTGAGTGCAAAGGGTAAAGCGCACCTCTTTAGCGGCCTCACTGACAATAGACTAATTGAGTATGCATAGGGCAAGACGAAGAGAAGCGCAACCCCAGCAGAATGTTCTGCCATAGCCATACATTTTTAAAGTCATTTGGGCTTGGTTATCTTTCTGATCATACGACATCTGCTATTACTTGTAGAGATTCGCCAGCATTTGTTCTAAGCCTTCTCTTTACTCAAGATGAAAAGATGATTTGCGCTAGTTGAACTCTTGACTACGATTCCAATGCGATTTGGCCATTAAAGTGTGTTCACAGGTCCTGTGGATTCCAGCGAGATGGTGAGAGGTGAATCGATGACCACGTCAGAAGATGTACCAGCAGCATTGAGCCAATCGGAAGCAAATTACCTTCTTTCCGTCGCGGTGACATGCACTCTCTTCGTCGACGCCTTGCTTTCATTTCAAGCAGTTATCAACACATGACTATATGGATAGTTTGAGAACTTGGACCCTGGATATCACGAAGCGATGTCCATGTCACTGCTTTTGTGTCACGGCTGCTTCCTTATGACGCTTCAATTCACCTTCCCGATTCAATTCTCAGTTTCCCACTATCAGAGTGTCGTGGGGACAGCTATTTATTTCGAGTCATCATCGCCCTGGCAGAGGCGGTAAGTCGTGCTGATCCACTGCGATCGGTCGATGTGAATTGGCACCGGAGGATTGCCAAATCGAAGCATCGATTCAATACTGGCATCGTACGGTGGCAAAATAGGACCGGTCGGTGCTTTAACAGGAAGCTCACTGCCTGCAGGTGACGACCTTCAGCATCTGAAATAAATAAGAAGACATGTATAAACTTTGCCCATGGTTCTATCTAACCGCTACCTCTACCTATATCTCAGCCCTTGGTGAATAGGTCTCCGCAAAATGGTAGGTATTGTTTGATATTATACCTAGATAATCCTTGCAGAATAGAGTAACGAACCGACATCAATCTCTCAGAATTCCACTACTCAGTGTATCGTTACAACTAACTCTGATATCTCGGGTATGATTAACGCAATTTCTTTGTTATTTATTCATTGTAAGCGAATTGAAATGTTGGATTCTAACAGGGATCGGGGTTAGTCATGTTCCACCATTTCAATGGTCATTTAAAGCTGAAACGTATCTTACAGGTCAGAGTATCTCTCTATATCCAAGCTTACCTCGGGATATTAGCTCCAGCTTGTAAGCCCTTCCTCCTCATACAACTTCATTATTAATGCCGACCACGTTCTCTCAGTCCTCCCATCCGCCCATGATCTACACACCTCAATAGCCAAATCAGCCAATCTCACAGCTCTGGGCCTCGTCCTCGTATCCTTCATTCAATGGCGCAGTTCTGGCTCCTTATCCCTTTCCGACGCATTGATCGTGATATATCTATCATACATTACCGCGACCTCAGGAATCTTTGGGTATAACAGCCCAGGCAGCACCTCACTTCTCAGAAAAGCCATGGGGCTGGATGACATCCTCGCTGTGACTTTAGGACTTCTATTTAACCAAATTGGTTCCATCTTCGGAGTGATAGTGTGGGCTCTCGCTGAGACGTTTGGTCTTGCTGCTCTGAGTGGAGTATGTAAGAATAACGATGGAATAAGATATGTTGGTTGGAATATGCACCCTATCTCCGCTACATCTCTAAAGATGAGGGTGCCTTTTCTTATATTGAATAGTCTTGCCTTGACTTTTAATACCATTGCTATTGTAATGGGTTTGTCGAGGGCCTGGAAGGGGATCCGATCCGGCAAGGTGCTCGTCGTTCGCGAGGGATCGGGAAAGGTGAAAAAAGGTGCGTCTCTTGCAATACGATTTTACCGTGCATGCTCACTTTTTACCTGTAGAGTGTCGAGTTGAGAGGTACTTTCGGGCGTTTCTAGGAGTTGTTTTTTGTACATTTTGGTCAGTATCTGTCGAATTGGTGATTTCCTGGAATAGGCTTCGAGATCAAGCGAACATTGTAAGTAAAAGTCTAAGTATCCCACAGCCCCATTCTCGAGTAGTAATGCTTTTTACATAGTGGACTCTGGGACAAATGCTATCGATGTTAATGCTGATACAGCCTCTCCTGGATGTTGCCGCAGCCGTATACAACGCTATTGCGGAGTGCAGAGACAAATATCCCGAAGACGTCATTGATGAAAACGATTTGATTGAACGTTCAGAACGTTTAGCAGTGAGTTTATTATTCCCCCTTCCATTTCCACCTAAATATTTTTCCTGATGGTCGGCATCTTTATACAGCGTAAGATGCTGGTATTAATGATTGAATACGCTCAACCCACTTCTTCATCCACTCCTGCGAATCGACGCATTATTCTCACTAACTCTGAAGAGCAAATGGTAGCTGCAGCTGTTGGTGAACTCAGGACACCCCTGATTGGAGCAGAGGGTGAAGTGACGTTTTCCCCGAATGAACCCCGAGATGCAATGTCCATGTCCGGTATTGAAGAAGTCATTGAGGCTTATGATCGCTACGGTGTCATTGTAGTCAAATCATTGACGTTTTTGAATACCAGTAATGTGAGTGAATTCGATGGTAATCTCCAGCTCTCGTACTAACAACTCATTTATTCACATACTTTTCTCCAGGAGGCCGCAAACTCGAATTCAAACAGAGGAGTTTTACGCTGGAGAGCTTTGGATACTGCTAGTGATCCGTGCGAGTGTCCGCATATTAAAGCCGACACAATGCAAGAACCAGATGTTTGACTGGATTTTTCCAGTGGCAATTTTATAATCTAACCTTGGTCCAAAAGTCATATGTTTGATTTAAGTATGTATATATTCCTCTATAAGCTTCCTTACTCTTTCCTTCAAAGCTCATTGACACTAATGCGATACCTCAACAAACAAAAATACCCTTTCCCCCAGAGAAACAGCAGTTCTCCTGTACTGCATCGTGTACCGACCTGTACATTTGGTTGTCGGCTGGGTGAGACATCGATCACTATTCGAGTGATTCACAGTAGTCTTGCAGTGTGTTAGCAGTGAGTCGAGCTCGGAGGTGGCATAAAGGCATGAACAAGCTGTGCCTTATGGTTTATTCTTGACGGCCACTCTGATTTGGTCAAATTGATCATCTCAAGACTTTTCAGGCAAGAGCATCATGGGGGACTTGTTCATAGGTGACAGGTAAATGAAAGATACATAAATTCACAATGAAACAGTTAAAAGACAATGGGAGCGGGAGGGAAATTACACCGACTTTCTGAGATTACACCTAGGTTAGTCATGCAAGTTCCCTTCAGCTATCATTGCAATAGTAGCAATAGTGTGAGAATTGGTTAGGAAAATTGAGATGAACTTGATAGAATAATATTCACTCACTCAAAGATAAAACATAATCAACAATGCCAGCATCGGCTCCCCCATCCCATTTCAATCAAATCATTATACTCCCATAGATACGTGGTATAAAAATGGTCGCCGAGAGCAGAGTTGAATTAAGCGTACCACTGAATGGTACACTTCCACAGATCTGGGTTAGCATTGGCAGTACGGAATATGTAGTGCTTAGTTTTTGGATTATAGAGGTAGTGGAGTTAATTTATGAGAGATGAGGGACACAACCTCAAAGTCGAACTCACCATCGAATAAGGTGAGTAATTCCTTAATGAGTATTCCGTGGATATGTACTTATTTATCAAGATTTTTGTTATATCAAGGTCATTTTTTTGTTTTTTTTTCTTGATCAGCTCTGTGGAAGGGTTTCATTGTGTTATTCCTTTGTATAGCATTGTACTTTCAATGTTTTCAGAGCAAGCTCATTGACACACAACTCTATTTCTCCTTTGTATAACGTTGCACTTTCAGTGTTTTTACAGCAAGCTCATTGACACACATCTTTATTTTTCCTCCTCAAGGACACCATCCCCAGGCAAAACTTCTTTTGGCACCATCTCCTGACAAAAGTTCCTTTGGTACCATCCCCTGGCAAAACTTATTTGGCACAATCTCTTGGCAAAGCTTCCTTTGGCACTATCCCCTGGAAGAACTTCCTTTGGCAGACACTGCCCCTACTGTCAGGGGACCACCTTAGTCCCCCTGATTGTATTTTCATTTTCACTTATTATCTCCCTCTCATCTCATTTATTGGCACTCATCCTATGGAATCCCAGTTCTTGGATCAAGTATGGCAACCTACCTTGATGATGGATACTATCTTGGATCATATCCAGACCTAGATATATTCCTATCCTCCATTCATTCAGTCCTGGTGCTCCTCCTCAGTCATCTTCCTTATTGCTCTGGAAAGATCTCCTTCTATTGGATCTCTATTTCCTTTGATTGCTTTTCCTATTCATCCTGGTGATGTTCAGTTATGTTTCTTTCCTGTCATTCCTTTGCTTCTAGTCTCTCCTTCATTTTATTTATATTTATTATCTCCATCCTTTATATTTGAGGACACTATCTTGCCATTATTCAATGATATTACCAGAGCCTCTCATTATCTTCTTTCACTTTCCTGTGCTTCCTATTTTTCTCCATTTTCCTATCTTTTCTCCTTTGACATTATTTGGTAGATAGTTGTCTTATGGGCATTGTAGGTGCTATTGGTCAGGGAGCCTGGGAGAGTTGAGCTGAGTTTGAATCTGTTGGCATATGGAGATGTGGCCACCTGATGGGGGTTTCCTTAGACTTTAGCTTTGTATTTCCTCTATCAGGTGTGTGTCCTTTGTATTTAGATTATGGGTTACTTATATACTTTGGATTTCCTCTATCAGATCAGGTGTGATGTCCATCTGCAGATAGGGTTGCCCTTACACCTACAGCTTCTCATCCTCTTTGGAATAAGATCTCATTCACTTTAGCTGACGTCATTGAACTTCCGAGAATTATTTTCATAACAAGCCCCAAGAATATGAGCCTGTCATGGTTTCTTTGCACCCTGGGGTTTTGTGTAAATGGCTTTCAATTCATACTATTTTTGGAGAGTGCCTCACTTCTGCTCACCCAGGCCTGATGGACTTGTGGCACTCTTATCCCAAATTCAATTCCTGTAATACCCTAGTCTTCTATTCGTCACTTATAGAAAATATGCTTGTAGAAATTCAGCTGGCAAAAATATCATCACTGGCGAAATACCTATAATACTTACATAGTGTCTGAATCATCAGTATTCCATCTGTGTTATGCCCAGTTACCAGATGTACGTCCGGCTGCCCTTAGCATGTGCACTACATACTACAGGGACGTACCAGCCCAGGGGCTCCTGGGCTCCTGTGTATGGTGGGCCTGCTAGACACAAGGGGGATACAGGTATCCCTCCAGCGCACTATCACAGTGCTCCTGATGGCCTGCACCAAATGTATGTCCAATGTGCTCCTAACAACAATCATGGACATACATTGGACATGATAATAGTCATCATAGCATATGTACTATAGCTGGACAAGCTCTTGTCGGAGCAATATCCTGTCTACCGCTTCAGCATCAATGATTATCACTTGGCATTCTTAAGAGGAATCAAAGATTTCCTAGTGAACTTTGATTTATATTAAGAGCCCAAAATGAACACATCCTTAATCAGACTTACAGACAGGATATTGCCGCGGCAAGAACCTGTCTAGCGATAGTACAGCTAGAATAGCCATAGCAAACATCCTGGACATACATCTAGGATGGCACTAGACAAACACACATCTGGAATGGCTCCTGTAATGCCTAGTAGCCTACAGTAAATCAGCATAATCTATATAAACAATGATATATAAAACAGAATCATGCCTGAATTGAAATAAATGCATGCTCCATCATAGTCCTCCTAACGTCATCACTGAATGTACCCAAGTCAGGTCTTAGCAGTTGTGACAGACATATGTATAGCTGGAATGGCTATAGTGGACATCCCAGACGTACATGTGGCATAGCTATAGCGGATGCTGCAGATGTATCTCTACCAATGCTGCAGATGTATCTCTACCAATGCTGCAGATGTATCTCTACCAAGGCCCTGGAGGTTTCCACAGACATTTGTTGGGAATGGTTATAGCGGTCACTGCAGACGTATGTCAGGAATAGCCCTAGCAGACACTGTAGATGTATGCCCGGAATGGCCTTAGAGGTCGCAGCATATGTATATCCGGAATGGCTCCAATGGACGCTGTGAGTGTACTTCTACCACAGTTTTAGTGGTTTTTGAGGACATACATCTCCAGTGATTGAGATTACAGTTACAGCCTACGAAATTCACGAGTACAATCAAGCAGGATAAGCAACCCTTGTTCCAGAAAGGAAGTCTATATTGAGACTACATTTACAACCTACAAAATTCACAAGTACAATTGGGTAGGACAAGCAACCTCAGTTCTGGAAGGGAAGTCTAGATCAAGATTACATTTACAACTATGAAATTTACAAGTATGATTGAAGAGGATAAGTAACCCCAGTTTGTAAGGGCAACCCTCGGAGCTGTGCAGATGTCACACAGAGTTATCAGAGGGGAAATCCAAAGATATATAAGTAAATGAAAATAAGGAATAGATACACACAAAGGGAATCTCACCTAGCAGAGGGGAAATCCAAAGAGAAAGTCTTGGATTGCCTCTGCCAGAGGGCACCCACTATATACCGAGCAGAAGCTGTAGCTTTCAATGCCAAGTGAATACACAACAATGAACATAATAAGAACGGAAAAAATAAAGGGGGAAGCGAATAAATGATCAATGGAAACAATGGAAGTGGAAACAAACAGAGAAACAATGAAAGATACCCAACGGCCGACCGGGGCTAAACTGCCTGCCCTCACGTGCTACACGTGCAGCACCCACTGCCTCCAGCCCTGCCTCCCGCTCTCTGGCCACAGAAGTCAGCAAACGTGTTGCTGAGGAATCTTGCACGAAACACTCCCTGGGAGTTGTTGACGTTGTGGATGATTCTGGGCAGGAAGGTTCCAAATGGAAATCTAAGGTTGTTCCCTGACATCAACAGCATACAATGACTGTGGCTATTATCGCCTGGTCATGAATGCCATGCCTGACCAGATTCTTGCAAAACTCCATAGGGTTTTCCCCATGCCAAAGTCTTATGAGACTTTGCATTCTATGATTTTGCAGATTGACTAGTGTTATTGGAATCATAAGAAGATTATGGACTTGCGTCAGAAGGAAGCTCCAAAGCTGCCTGCAACCACAAATGCAGCCCCATCTGCAAGCAATTCACAATTCCACTAACAAGAATCATCAATCTGACAATAACTGTCAAGTATTGATCTGACCGGCTTATATTCATATATTATTTCTATCCATGTTCTATTCATTTGACTCATTCACTTTGTATTCGTTCATTCAGACTATTTTCTGCGCGGCTTACTTTCCCCATGCAGCTTTCACTCTTACTATTTACTTGTTGACTCAACCTTTTGTTTTCCGACCAGATTTCTTTTATCTTTCTTATCTGTTTTATCTTTTGCACCATATGCTCATTCTCGCTTAACATTCAGCTGATTATTTGACCCTTCAATTTTTACATTATTTTCTCACCGGCTCCGCACAGCGTATCATCACACTATCATACACCAATTATCTTTTTATGATTCATCTATGATTATCTTTTTATCCAATGTTTTCCGTTTGGTTAATTATATTTAAATACACTCATTTGTATCTACTTTTACTCAGTCAGAAATCAAATCTCGTATTATCTGTTAACTCTACTCTTGTCTGCCTTTCTGCTCAGGTTTCGTTCCCACTCGGCTTTACTCTCAACTCTACTCTTGAACTCTGAAGTGGGGACAACCTATGACTGTGCAGGGCACAACACACAAGTTGAAGCCAAGTCCCTTCAGTACAAGTCATTGGCGTTTCCAACCGGAAATGTTGACTACTTCCACGCTGCTTACCAGGTGTATTCCATATCAGGATGTAACAATAACAAGTCAAAGGACAACAAGTTGAACTCTAACAAGGGTAAGACTAACACTTCAACGTCTACTGGAGCAAGCTCTAGCAAGACTTATGACAACAGCCACCTTGGTGTGGACAGATGGCTCACAGATGCTGAAAAGAAATGCCAAAGGGACAATGGTTTATGCCTGGTTTGTGGTATCAAGGGCCATGACACTCAACTGCAGGAAAGCCAGGTGGAACCAGAACTCATCTTCTAGTTCAACCCCCTGCACGACTCCATAGTACACACCTCCATCACTGAGGAGAAGCCCAAGTCTGATGACAAGGTGAAAGCCAAGGAGTCATCTGGATCAAAAAACTAGTGACCAGTCCATTGGACTCCGCATGGTCAGACTGTGTTAATCCTCAAATCCGCATGGCAATTACCCTTAGACTTAACACTTCCGCTCTTTCATCTGTTACTTCTTTAACCCCTATGCTTACTTCTCCTTCAGTTTCAGGTTCTTTTCATACTCTTGTTGATTCAGGTTCTTCTCATTGTCTTATTGATCCAAAATTTAAAAAAGCACAATCCATAGTTACTTATTCTATTGACCCATTACCTTTGTCTCTTCTTGACGATACTATTAACTCTGTAATTACAGAAGCTGTGGACCTCAATATTTCGTTTCCGTCCGGGTTTTCAACCCTTATGACTTTTTATGTCACTACTCTGGATTCTACTTGTGTTGTCATTTTGGGACACAACTGGTTCACCTGCTATAATCCATTGATTGATTGGGTATTGGGCAGTATCGAGTTCTGTGCAGCAAAACCTGTGGAGTCATCTAGCACTATGATTAACACCAGGGCAGCCAAAGCTGTTTCTGATTGGCCTCTTGATCAACACTCCGCTCACAACAAAATTCCTGGTACCTCCCATCAAGCCCTCTATATCTTTTGTCAATGCAGCCACTTTCATGTGTGCGGCAAAGGCTGAAGGCTCCCAATGCCTTTCGATTAATCTGGATGATCCCACATTTTCTGCTCGAGCCACCAAAGTGGATGCAGACACTGATATATTTAATGGTGTGTGCAAAGAGTACCATGAATTTGCTGACATATTTTTGAAATCCCGCACAGATACTCTACACCTCATCGCCCCTTTGACCTCAAAATCAATTTGGAAGATGGTGCTTGAGTTCCTCCCGGACCCATGTACTCACTTTCTGCAACTGAACAGGTTGCCTTACAGGAATTTCTAGACAAACATCTACACATTATATTTATTAGACCTAGTTGATCTCCACACAGTGCACCCACCTTATTTGTCAGAAAAAAGGATGGCTCTCTACAATTATGTGTTGATTTTCGTGGACTCAACAAAGTCTCAATAAAGGATAGGTATCCTTTACCCCTTATTGCTGACCTACTTGGTGCACCAAACTGATCTAGGATTTATTCCAAGATTGACTTATGACACACTTATCATCTTGTTAGAATCGCTGAAGGTGATGAATACAAGACTGCCTTTCAGATCCACTATGGCTCTTTTGAATGGCTGGTAATGCCATTCAGGCTCACAAATGTGCCTGCTGCCTTTCAAAGGTTTATCAACAACATCTTTGAGGACTTATTGAACATATCAGTACTTGCTTATTTGGATGATATATTAATCTATTCAGATAATTTGGACGACCATAGAAAACATGTCAAAGAGGTACTTCATCAGCTCTGTGCAAATAAACTATATGTGCATGGCGACAAATGCAAATTCCACAAGGAAGAAGTTGAATTCTTGGGCTACATTGTATCCAAGGATGGACTTCACATGTCAGAGGACAAAGTCAAAACCATCCTTGACTGGCCAGAGCCCCACAAGGTAAAAGACATACGGTCTTTTCTGGGTTTTGCCAATTTTAACAGGCAGTTCATTTACAACTATTTGGACCTAACAGTTCTGCTCACATGCCTCATGAAGAAAAGTATTACCTGGTCTTTTACAGAAGAATGTTGAATTGCCTTTGACTCAATCAAACAGGCATTCATGTCGACTCCAGTCCTGAGCTATTGGGTCTGGACACACAGCTTGTTGTGAAAACCAACATTTCTGATTATGCACTAGCCGCTGAAGAGGTGTTAACAGAACAAAGTCCTGAAAACCTGTATGCAGTGGTCTTTGAAATATGGACAACTAACACACAGTTGTACAATGCCAGTTGTAAGCCACAAGCAAAGTAGAGATATAGCAATGCTAACAGTCAATGAGTTGATAAATCTATCAGACTCAAAAGACTATTAGATATAGAGTAAAGCTTAAGCTTAAGGTGGCAGACAAACTGCAAACTGAGAACTTGTGATCTGGTAGAATGATGATATTGAGAGCAAAAGAGGAGTCCTTATATACATGAGGAGCGCATAGCAAGCATAGCAATGAGGCAATACAAATACAGCATATACAATCAAGAATCAGAAATCAAGAATCAGAAATCAAGAATCAGAAATCAAGAATCAGAAATCAAGAATCAAGAATCAAGAATCAAAAAGAGATCGACAGGTGTCGATGGATGTCAAAAGATGATCAAAGATGTTGATGGTGGCACAAGGGGCAAAGCTATGCCTGTCAATGAACACAGCAATGCATTGAATGATGGAAAAGGAATCAAATGATGAAGAAGAACTGTCAGATAAGTCAAAAGAGGGAAAAAGCGAAAATGAATTAAAAGAAATGATGGAAAGGGAAGTATGAAAATTAAAAGGGAATTAATGAAAAGTGGATGCAATAGCAAGTATACCAAAAATAAGGAGCATGAAACCAATCACAAAAACATACATCCACAATTCCCCCATCCATTCCTTCCAGGTCTGAGACGGGCTTTGATAAGCTTCTCCAAGCTGTTGAGCAGTGTGGGGAGTGGGAGGAGGATAGTCATGAATAGATGGAGGCTCTGCAATTGTTACTGATGTAGGGTGGGGGATAGGAAGTGATGAGTGGGGAACGACAGTGGAAGATGGAGATGACGGTAGAGATGGAGATGACGAGGGAGATGTAGATGGTGAGGGATCATCAGGGAGGAAAGGATCTCCAAAGAATGAGGCTGGAACTGGTATCATAATTGTCTCTTCAAGCGAACCTTCCCTATGCACCAGAATTGCAAAAAAATCCATGTTGTGGCTGGTATCCTGCCTGGCTATGGGAATCCTGGCGATCAACTTATAAAACTGATTAAAAAGAGTGACATATTGATCCCTGTCATATGGAGGCTGGAATTAGAAATAGGAAAGCTGTCGGTTCTCCATCCATCGCATAGGTCTGGGAGGCCTGACAGTGGCATGACAAGGACTGATATCATGTATGATCCGAAGTATGGTGACCGATTGATCGGTCTTGAAGCCTGGTAACAAAATCGTGTCCTGGCTGAATGGAGTGAGAGCTGGAGTAGCTGATGTCAACATGATTGGGTTAAGATAGTTGCGAATGAAAGGGATGTGGTATGCGTCAAGGTTGGGAGCTGAATGAAGTTGAGTGTGGGAGTCGCTTGGAAATAAGTGCTGTCAGATGGTTGATAGCACTGCTTGAATCTGAGTCAAAATATAAATAGAATGGATGAAAATGGAACAAAAGACAAAGATAGAGAATGGATAAAATCACAGAAAAATGGAAAACAAGCTTCGCTAAAATCTCAGTAAAATATGAAAGAAAAATAAATAAAAAATAAAAAACCATGTGAGAAGAACGACACAAATAAAAGGGTGAAAAATAGAGGGAAATAGCGAAAATAAAGGGCAAATTAGAAATATGTTTGTCACCACCATCATTTTCATATGGATTAACGGTGAACTGCATCTGATCACGTTTCATTCAAGAACTTTTAATGGAGCCAAACAGAATTATGATGTCCATGACAAGGAATTGTTAGCTATTTTCAAAGCTTTCAAAAAATGGTGTCATTATCTTGAAGGTGCATCTCTACCAGTGGATGTTGTTACTGATCACAAGAATTTAGAATATTTTGTGACTACAAAATTGCTTACCTGTTGGCAAGCAAGGTGGTTGGAATTCCTTTCACAATTCAACATGGTTATACAGTTCTGCCTGGGAAAATTGGGTACCAAACCTGATGCGCTCACTAGATGTTGGGACATCTACCTAAAAGAGGGGGTAGCAATTATACTAGCATTAATCCACAGAATCGTAGACCCATTTTCACTTAAGAACAACTCACAACCTCTCTCAGGGCAATGTCTCTCATCATCCCAACACTCTGTGGGTCAGTCATCATGGACGTTGAAGAACTCCATGCAGAAATTCTAGCTGGCCTAACTGTGAATTCAATCACATCTGCACATACTAATGATGGACCAGATTCCAAATGGAAACTAGGCGATGTCAAGTTTTTACACTTAGATAACAGAATCTATGTGCCAGACCTGCCTGGATTTCGTCTCAAGGTCTTGCAGCTCAAGCATGACCATATCCTTTCAGGCCATTTTGGACAAAACAAAACTATTTAATTATTGAAATGTGAATATGTTTGGCCTGGATTATGCTCCTTTGTTCAAGATTTTTGCAAGTCCTGTGTAACCTGTGTGCGGTCAAAATCTCAACAACATAAGTCATACAGATATCTCAGGCAATTACCTGTCCCAGAGTTACCTTGGAATTCAATTTCTATGGACTTTATTAAACAACTCCCAGAATCCACCGGTTACACTTCAATTCTAGTAATCATCAACAGATTATCCAAGCAAGGTATCTTTATTCCAACTTATGATACCATTACTTCACAACAATTGGCACAACTGTTTGTTATGCACATCTTCTCAAAACATGGTGTACCATTGCACATCACTTCCTTGTATCATATTTCTTCAGATCTGTAGGGAAAGCACTTGACATGTGTGTGCATTTTACATCAGGTCACCACCTGGAAGGCAATAGACAAACCGAACAGGTTAATCAAACACTCAAGCAATATCTTCATGTCTATTGTAATTATCAACAGAACAACTGGACTGAGCTTCTGCCACTTGCAGAATTTGCTTACAATAATGCTCCCAGTGAGATGACCGGTTTCTCTCCATTTCTTGCTAACAAGGGATATCACCCTAACATCACTGTGTATCCCAAGCGGGATCTCACATCCACATGGGCCTATGAGTTTACAACAGATCTTGATGAGCTTCACAAGCACCTCAAATCCAATATGCTTGAAGCACAGAAACACTACCAAGGACCAGTGGATTGCTGCCATGTGGCTCTGCCCCCATTCAAGATAGGCAACAAAGTCTTTGTCAAAGCTCAACATTTCCGAATGACTGGACCATCTAAGAAATTGGCTGAGGAATATTTGGGCCCCTATGAGATTATTGCTCAACCTTGTACACTATCATACATTCTGTGTCTTCCACATAATTTTCGCTTGATGCATGCAGTATTCCATATATCAATGTTGGAGCCAGTGACTCCAAAACCTTTTCCCGAACAGATCATCCCACCACTGCTGGCAATTGTTATTGATGAAGAAGACAATTATGAGATTGACGAAATTTTAGATTCAAAGATTGATTGCTGTTGGAAATGCAAACTTCAGTATTTGGTCAAATGGATGGGCTACGAGGGTACAGGACAAGATTCCAACTGGGTTTTAGCAACAGAAGTGAATGCTCCGGAGCTAATAGAAGATTTCCATCGATTATATCCTGTGAAACCTGGACCTCTTTCTATTTTATAATTTTCGCAATTTTTTGCTGCTAAGTCATTTTCTTGTTTTATTTTCTGCACGAAAATTTATTCTCTTATGTAGTCATTCTTTGTTTTTTTTTTTTCTGCACAGAAATCACTTCTTATTCTCACACAAGTTTTTATGATTTGGACTTAAACAATTTTTCTATCTAGTTACAAATTTATATTTACAGATCCCACATGGTGTTTCTTTTCTATTCTAGCATAAAGTAGAATCCTCTTCATCTGCCACTTTCTTCTTCTTCCTTCCTCCCATGCAGTCCCCTTCTTTATCCCCTTTCCTCTTCACTCCCTGGCTGGTGACTGATTGTAAGGGCAACCCTTGAAGCCGAGCGGACGTCACGCAGAGCTAGCAGAGGGGAAATCCAAAGATATATAAGTAAACGAAATACATACACACGAAGGGAATCTCACCTAGCAGAAGGGAAATCCAAAGAGAAAGACTTGGATTGCCTCTGCCAGAGTGAGCCCACTATATACCATTCAGAGACAGGAACGTAAACCCCGAAAGGAAAATAAACAATGGTCTGATGAACCCAGAAACAATAAGGGAGGGGGAACGAACCAATGACAAGGAAACAATAGGAAAGTGGAAGCGAATGGAAAAACAATGGAACGATCCCGACAGCTGACCGGCGCTAAACAATCCATCACTCATGCGCTATGACTATATGTGCATATACCCTCCACCAGACGACCACTGTCTCCAACCAAACCTCCCACTCTCCAGCCACAGGAGTTGACGAATGTGCTGAGGGTGAATCCTGTGCGGAATCGCTCCCTGAGGGTGGTTGACGTGAGAGGTAGTTCCGGACGGAAAACTTCCAGGCGGAAATCTAGGAGTGTCCCCTAACATCACCCCCCGTCTAGAATGCGGCGTCCTCGATGCATAAACATGCCAAAGATGTCGAAAATCGAGGGAGTTGAAAGCTGTAGTGCGAATGCAACGAGGGGCATTAGGATAAGTGAGATGGAACTGTGAGATCAAGTCCCGTGTGGCCATATCCCGTTCGGCCATCCATGAGTTCTCCTCATACCCATAACCCTTCCACTTAACCAAATACTCCAAACGATTACGGAATAACCTACTATCCAGTACCTGTTGGATTTCCCCTCTGCTAGGTGAGGTTCCCTTCGCGTGTATATATTTCGTTTACTTATATATCTTTGGATTTCCCCTCTGCTAGCTCTGCATGACGTCCACTCGGCTTCGAGGGTTGCCCTTACAGTCTTCTTCAACTCTTCAGCCACCTTTGCCACCACCTCTTCCAATTCCACATCCTTCATACCTCGCCTAATATCCCTTAGAACCTCTCGTTCTTCTCCTTCCACAGTGATCCCTTCCAACACCCTGATGTTGAACATTTCCGGCCGGAGTAGTGTGATGTCCCTGTTGTCTGAATTGCCTGAGCCATGATCTTCCCGGCGGGAAAGTGCGTCCGTCTTCCCCATTGTCCGCCCGGGTTTGTGATGAAGTGTGAAGTCGAAACGAGAGAGAAGGAGTGACCATCGTGCTTGACGTCTGTTGAGACTTTTTGATGTCATGAAGTACTGCAGATTCTTGTGGTCGGTCCAGACCTCGAACTTGTGCTGGGCCCCCTCAAGGAAATGTCACCACTCGTTGAGTGCACGAATGATTGCCACATCTCCTTGTCATGAATCTCATAGTTGCGCTCTACCGGGTTGAGGCTTCTGGACATAAATGCGACTGGGTGCCATTTTCCATCCGCTTCCGAAAGTTGAGAGAGAGCGGCCCCGATCGCAAAATCAGAGGAGTCGGCTTCCAGATGATAAGGTGCTGTATTGCTAGGGAGCATGAGAACCGAACGAAATCCACATCCATGAATTGACTGGTGGCTCCACAATCAACTAATGCGGGCGTGGCGAATACTTCACCCGTGTCAGTGGTTTGAACAGAGACCTTGAGAGACAGAGACTTTGAACTGGGGGTCGCGGCTAACACATACTTGGTAGGTAGCTGTCTTTCCCATGCGGGACGTTGATAGAAGGGAGTCTTATTCCGGGCGGAACCTGGAGCGTGTACTGCGACTTGTAATAATGGCTTCTCAGACTGGGGGTGTTGGGTAATAGTAGAAACTTTATCCAACATAGAGAAATGATTATGTACAGGCAACGAGGGTGCAGTGTTCACTTGTCACGCTCTGCAAAATCCTCCCACTCGGAAACAACTTCTTCACCGCTCTGCTTTGCTCCAGGGTTTTCAGACATGTCGAGGTCGGCCGTAAGTCCATACAAGAGCTCCTCCTTCTCCTCGATGGCGAGGCTCCGAACGTCGAAGTTGGTGTCACAAAACCTGGCTATATGCCCTTTCTTGCCGCAACGCCTGCATACAATGTTGGATATGCTGGCCTTGCTGCAGGTCCGGTCGACATCCATTGGCACGGGGCTGTCCGGGACTTTGGTGGGCTCGGGGCGAGTGCTGATGAAGGGGATAGGGTGTTGAGCTTGGTAGTTGAATGTCCTGGCAGGCGGGGCAGGGGGTAGTGTCCTTGGAGCCATGGTGAGGGCCTTGGGTCCATTTGGTGCCAGTTTCTCTACCGTTCGGATATTCTCCTCGAACACCTTACTAGTCTCCCTCGCATCTGCTACTCTCTGAGCCGCCTCAATCCATGCTTCCAAGTCATTAAAAGCTGGGGGCAGGTCCATAGTCGATACTGTTGTCCGCAAGGACTTGCTGAGACCCTTCTTGAACTTGACTACTAGGTTGGCTTTGTCGACATATCCCAAATGGAAAACCAACTCCCG
>KN837136.1:575803-587021 GCA_000827215.1 Sphaerobolus stellatus SS14 | reverse complement strand
CACCAGTTCTCAGTTTGCAGTTTGTCTGCCATCTTAAGCTTAGGCTTTAACTCTATATCTAATAGTCTTTTGAGTCTGATAGCTTTATCAACTCATTAACTGTTAGCATTACTATACCTCTACTTTGCTTGTGGCTTACAACTGGCATTGTACAACTGTGTGTTAGTTGTCCAGATTTCAAAGACCACTGCATACAGGTTTTCAGGACTTTTGTTCTGTTAACATCTCTTCACCGGACGGAAAACTTCTGGGCGGAAATCTAGGAGCGTCCCCTGACAAGTACCTTCAGATGAACTTCGGGTGAGGGAGCATATATGAGCATCCATTACTTAAAATTATTTGATCACTGTTCAGATGCAAGCTAGTTTGATAATGGTAACAGATGAGGACTTGACATTTTCAGTCTTGCACAGGGGCGAATGGGTAATACATAATTGGTGATATACTTTCAAGCTGAAGTATGGTTTAGATTTGAACATGCATTGAGTGCATGTTTTGCGGTGCCTCGCCACATGACAGTGATTTGATATACACAGCTGAAGGACACTAGATGCATCGCAGTGCAGTGTGCTTCTTTTGCCAGTGTATATATATATGCTTACAGATCACTGCATGCCAGGAATCTTTCTCAAGCTCCTCCACATCACCCATATCTGCCCTCTGCCACAACCTTTCACAATGCTTAACATTTGCAAAATATGGATGAAAAAGAAGCAACACACTGTACCTTTGGATGGTGATGCTTGGATCTTCGAGGCAATGAACATTGCGAAAACCGCGGTTTCAGCATCTAAATTGGTTCCTATAGCTGGTCCGTTCATCGAGGGTGGTGCTACCTTGTTTTACAGTGCTCTGGAACAGCTGAAGGTGTGTACATGAAGCGTCTTCTAAATTCAGACCCATTGACGCCTCCTTATTTTTAGCAAATGAGAAAGAACAAGGAAGACTTTAAAGGACTCAGCGAGGCTATCACCATATTGCTTCGAACCTTCAGTGAGGCAACAGCTAGAAGGACCTCGGACTCGACAAATCTTGAAGGATTTGTACAAGTCTGTGCTGACTTTAAAATGTATGTTATACTTAATCTGTACTGATCGTGGCTGAGAATGCTTTATAATCACAGTTCCATGGAAAGACTTGCAAAGGAGATTGACCTTCTTGTCACCAATTCCGAGATTAAACATCTCAAAACATATCTTCGCACAAATAATATCCAAGAAACTATAGCTGGTTATCAAACGGAGATTCAGAGGTTGCGAGACAACCTTATGGTATGTCTAGGGAGACATAAATCCCCGATACCCGTTATTAATCATCCAGATAGTTTTACTGCACTCTTTCAACTAGTGTCTGGCTTTTTGAGGCTGATAGATTGATCAGCTCATCTGATGAAGATTTTCTGGAACTGAAAGATGTCAGAATTCTTTGGCCAACCTTGATAGATCCGCATCTAACAATTATGTCTAGTTTCGTCAGGTTCTATGGAGCGACATCTACCTGAAAGGAGAGATAAGTATTGGACACCATCAAAAATACCAGGTCTACGCTCTTTAAAAAATATCATACAACGATTTCATTTAATGGCAAAGAGTACTCCACAATGACTAGATCTTATGAAGGGGAATCAGCACAAGAGGTAAACGAATCACGTGTCTTTGATTTATATCACTGAAACCACAATTAAATCAGAGATTAAAAGCTGAATTGAAACTTCTTGCTCACATTCGGTATGTCTGCTGTCGCCCTTTCCCCATTTGAATAGAATATTCTGAAGCGCCAAAGCCATCCAAACATAACCCAAGTTGCTGCTTTTTGTTTCTCTAACTCCTTTCCTTTCATTGTATATTATGATGGTAAGTGATCCATGATAAGGTTGTATGAAGTCTGAATATTTTATGGTGATATTTAGACTTGCGACCCGTTGATTGGAGTTCAGAAGAGGCTGGGATCGAGGATGGACCATATACTATCAGCTATTTGACCGGGTTGTATTGGCAGGTTTGATGAAATTGCTTCAAGTCAACAACAACACTTATTGCACGATATTTTTCTTGCATGCAGATGTGTGCCCAGCGAGTGCGTTTGTAGTAACTCGTTTCACTTGGAGCGGAACATCTGATAAAACCTGAACATCAGGAAGCACTCATTCACATATTCGACAAACTTCCATCTTTCTTTACCGATTCACCGCAGGATACTCTAGATAATCCAAATTATGGGTTTAGGACATGGGGTTAGGGCTTTGGCACAGACATAGCAGGATAGTGAGGGTGTATATTGCTGGAGATGGTCGACCATTACTGTCACTAGTGAGTCTTCACTTTTACTAGCATCAGAAATTTCCTTAGGATGCCATTTCAAATTGAGGCACCTTCAAGAACACATTCAAGTCAACATGATATGGAGGAGGGCTCTATCAGTGGCAGAGTCGTTTCATATTCAGATAATTATATTTCAGAGAACACCCTCTGACAAATCGAATGTCAAGAGGAAAGAATATTAGATCCAAGGAAAGAAGTTATTACTTCTTCGTTATGTGCCTTATTTCACATTATTCCTTATTCAACATATCGATGGTTCAAAGCAGAACCACGCAGGGCTAAACCTCCACTGTATCTTGGAGTATTCTACTGCAATCATCATTCAGGTAATGGTTGGGATGGAACACCTATGGGCGAAGAACCTGTCAGCATGTTATCTCCTTTGGAATCACATCATTACCAATATGATGATTGGAAAACCTTGAGTCACCCTGAGCACGCTAAATGGGAAGCTCGCACACATATGACCAGAGGAATACGGTTAAAGTATTTCGCCGTTTTTCTCTTCCAGATCAACTGTTTTGACATCTGTCATAGGTTTGACCTGTCTTACTGGCCAGATAGCACTGGGTCATTCCGTATTTGGTGTGTGCAGAGTCTAACTCGGTCGAAGAAGTTTGAGTTATTACATGCATCCATGGCTCAGCTTTGCCATATTAAAGGAATACTCGAAGAATCATTTCTAGGAAAATGTGATTCTTACAATTTACAGTCCCTTCTCTTAGGTACGCTCATTTAAGTACTGGATCAGCAGTCATGAGTCTTATTGGAGTCTCCAGTTACGGACTTAGAATGAAGGGATAAAGTATAGAAGCTGGTAAAGAGACCCAATCCTCCATCTGTCTCAGAGCTATATCTCTTCATCAGTGATCCAGTAATTAGTCAGGGACATACCGAAGGACCTAAAGTTTATTGGTCAAAATGTCCTGATGGCACAACTCGCATTACTACCCTTGAACTATATGCCTTGAGTATTGAACGTGCCCCAGTAGTTTGGTGCAAACCTATGACCCAAGAGCTCAATCTCGATCTCGTTGACATGCTTCGAGACTTTTATCAATCCTGTGGCCTAAATCCCCTTTCAAATGAAGTCTCAAATCTATTGGAATTGCCTCTTCCTCAGCATGTGAAATTAGGTGAGTTGTAATTACTATTATATCGCATAGTGTTAATTAGGCGGTAACAAAACAGAGCCTAAACAGCTCAAAAGGCGACATTCCTTTTCAGCATATCAACAGAAGCCGTCACACCGAGCTAAAATCCTTCAGGCCAATGAAATCAACTTTGAATCAGTTTATTACAATTTAGATGATGAAATGACATCGTTACTTCCACTTGTTTCTGATTACTTGCCAGAAGAGTATCAACTCCTGCAAGAGTTCAATCAACGTTTGAGAACGAAGGTCGCTAAATATTGGGCGTTCATGGCAGCGCCAGAATCGTTGAAGCTGTATGATCTATGCACAACGGGTCATGATTTTGAGAATGGAGAAACAGGGATTGATCCAGTATATGAAGAAATACCTTCAAGATGTGGGAATTTTCTGAAGGGACATCCATTGGGTTGGTGGGATGAGAAGATATCACATTATCCCATGTAGTTGTAATTCGGTTTTATTATTTTTTGTGGGAAGTAATTTCGAGTGTACCAGATAACTTAGCAATATTTAAATCATTAATAGTGGTACTCTGAAGCATGAACGAAGAATGTCAGTCCAAGTGCACATTCACCAATTTTAGATTATTTTTGAAAAAAGAGTACAGTTTTGATTTACATATAGAACTCCTAATTGAAGTAAGACCCCAATCATCCTATAGCTGCATTAAAAAATACAGAGGACTTGGACATCTCCATATCATCACTTCTCAAAATTATTCCTCCTTCAAATGTAATGAATGCATATCCTTCTTATGAGGAAGTAATTCTGATGTACCATCAGTATAAAGCAAACTGGTAGGAATGTGGTCTTCCAAGTGTAGTTGCCCATGAATACTCTCTCCGGTATTCAAGCTGCAATTGATTCCCGACTGAGAGATTAATCACTTTATGACTGCACTGGTGATATACATGAGACTATTAGCAGATTTACATAGACTGAGAAAAGGCCCTTGTGAATCAAGATTCAGGTTTTTGGTCATGGTGGCAAATAAAAACAGACTTATCACCCAAAGAAGGAGCAAAGAATATTATCCAAATAAAGCTTGAGTGAGGCATGCCATGCCACTGTAGTGAAGCAACCAATGTCAGTTACATAGGCTAATAGGTCTGAAATGACATAAACCATTATCAAAACAAGGATCATGATTACCCTATAAGTATGTAAAAGATGAGAGAGAAAGAGAGAGTGGTGAACTTGAAGGACAAAGTGCTCCTCATATTGCCACAAATCCAATATTGGGAGAGCATGCAATTAAACAGGAGATTACGGAACTTGCCCTGCTGAATGATTTAAGAAATTAAAGGAAAAGAATATGGATCATGAGTATTTTACCTGTTGAACGACTCTTTACTCTTTACCTAGAAGAAAGCCAGGTGACTGAGGAACAGATAATCAAGTCACAAAGAACACCGGCAATGAGTGAAATAGATTGCAAGGTCTGATGATAATAGAGAGTTTGTATTAAAACCACTGGTCGAAATGCCCTGATGGTACAACTTGCATTACCACCCTTGAACTATATGCCTTAGGGATTGAACGTGCCCCAGTAGTCTGGCTCGAACTTAGGAGCCTAAAGCTCAATCTCGATCTTGTTGACATGCTTCGAGACTTCTATCAATCCTGTGGCCCAAATCTCTTTTCAAACGAAGTCTCGAATCTATTGGAATTGTCTCTTCCTCAGCATGTCAAATTAGGCGAGTCATAATTTACTATTATCTCGCATAGTGTTAATTACGCGGTAATAAAACAGAGCCTAAACAGCTCAAAAGGCGACATTCCTTTTCAGCATATCAGCAGAAGCTGTCACACCGTCGGTTTATTTCTATTTAGAAGATGATGAGGGGATGTCATCATTGATTCCACATGTCTCCCGTTATCTGCCAGAGGAATATGAATTCCTGCAAGAGTTCAATCAACGTCTGGAGACGAAGGTGGCTAAATATTGGGTGTACATGGCAGCGCCAGAATTATTACCAAAATTGTTGAAGCTGTATGATCTACGCACAACGGGGCATGATTTTAAGTATGAGGAAACAGGGGTGGATCCGATATATGGGGAAATATCTTCAAGGTGTCGGAAGTTTTTGAATGGACATAGCCGATGGGGGGATTATGACGAGAGGTTGCTGTATTATTTCACGTAATCATAATTTGTGGTTATCATCTGTGAGAGGTAATTATGAGTGTATCATGATAATTTAGCAATATTTAAATTATTATTAGTGACAGTGCTCTGCAGCATGAACGAGATCTCAATCCGAGTGCATATTCACATTATTCCAAAAAAATGTATAGTTTTGGTTTGCATATAGAGTTCCTAATTGAAGTAAATCTCCATGCATCATACAGTCACATTCAAAAATTGGAGGAGTCGGACATCTTCATATCATGAACAAGATTATTCCTCCTTCAAACATAATAAAGGGATATTCTTACAAGGAAAAGCTGAGACGCACCGTCAATATAAAACTGAGTGGTCGAAATGTGATTCCTGGTGAAAAATATTTCTGGTGCCGACTGTCGGAGGCTGTTAAGTTGACAGCAGCTGGAAAGATGTTGTGATCAGCTCAATCTTGACCAGCTGATCTCCCACCATGTCTATACGTAAGACACTCACGGGACAATTAACGAACTTACATAGACTGATAAAATATCTTAGTGAATAAGATCCTTGGTCGCGGCGACATATAAAACCGGTCTTGCCACCCGGAGAAGGAGCAAAGAATATTTATTATCCAAATAAAGGTTGAAGGAACCGTGACATGCCACTACGAAGAAATAATCGATATCAGTTAGGCAGAATGGCAGGGTAAAGTAGACTAATAAGTCTTCAATGGCACGAACTGCACTGATTTTGACTACGTACGTGTTTGAAGTCACTTCGCGGACGACTACACTTCACGCACGAACCTCCGCAATTGAACGCGCTCTCAAGTGGTTGTGCAGATATACCTTGAGATTATTGCCGGAAAACATAACTAGAACTTGAATAAACGTGTCGCAACTATTATGGTAGACGATAAGAACGATTAAGTAATAAGAACCATTGACACGTACTTTATCCCGTTTGTTCTTTCATTCCTCTAGCAAACGCTCCACTCGATCGATAGATACTATAGGGGTGTAACATGAATTGTTAATAGTGCTTTCTAGGACCCATAGAGGGCCTATAGGCTATCGATCTAGAGTTATCTAGTAAGTCGACGCGCTAGGAAGCTGTTTAGTCGCTCCTGTGAGCTGTGACGTTCCTGATGAAACCGCTCAGACAGTTCGCTGATTTGTGTTCGAAAGCTTAAGATTAAAACTAATATCATCTTCAGTGCCTCGACGCATCTTTCGAATCTCACGTTGACGCCGGATTCTTTTTGTTTATTATTTAGTCCCTTTCGCTGCTCCTCAAGTCAGAGCCCCTTGTCAGCAATTTAAAGCTCTATGATGTCCATGATGCGCTAGGTTTTTCTGCTGGCGTCGGTCATATTGACTCTGAGATCTGAGCATTGCTGCCTTTTCAGGGTTTGCTTTTTCGACGGTTGGGTTTGGTTCAGTGACGGTGGAGCCAGTCTGTCGGATCTCCGTGTCACGTCGTCACCTCGCCTTTGCTATCGTTGCAGGCTTGACTGCCATTCAGCTGCGAGCTTCAGTGCTTTTCTCCTGTTACTTCCCAGTCTTGCCTCTCTAATGTAAAGATATTATTTAATCATTTTTTACTTTGCAGATTAACGACTATGCTGCCGACAAGCGCAGCCGCACCCCATCCGCTCTAACCTCCCTCATGTGACACTCCTCATTGACCCACAGACCGACGCATCGATCGTCCGCGACCCCGCCGCCACCATCGCACGCATCACCCCAAAAGCTTGCATCCTCGTCATCTCCAACCCAACCGTCCCATCGTCGCGTGCACCCTCGAAAAAGCCGGCACATACGACGCCGCGTGCCTCCACGACTCGACGTCGTCCGCGCCGCGCGCTTCCTCTCCGGCATCGCGGGCATTGACCTCGCCCAGACGCCCGTCACGGTCGTTAGCGGGTATTCTGGTGTTACGATCGTTCCTTTGTTTTCATAGTCGTCTGCTGGTGCGGCTGTTCAGCAGGGCAGCGAGGCGTGGAAGGTGTTGATTCATAGGACTCAGTATGGAGAGGATGAGGTTGTGCAGGCGAAGGATGGCGCGAGGCCCGCGACGTTGAGTATGGCATATACCACGGCGAAGTTACCAATTAGTTGTTGAGGGCTTTGAAGGGCGAGGCGGGGACTGTTACCCCCACTTTTGTTAAGCGCCTGCAGGAGATTGAGTTCTTCTGTAGTGCTGTGGAGCTTGGCGTTCGTCCTCTTAACCTATTATTTCTGCCTATTTTCCTTAATATATCCTTTATAGCCCAACAATGTCACGAAGACCCACAACCTAGGTAACATCACTGCCCAGGAGCAGGAGCTCATCTATGCTGCGCTCCCTGAGCTCAAGAAGAGCATCGAGAAGGGCTTCGCTTTCGTCCAATAAATGGATTTGCCTGCGCTTCGTCCAGTAATACCCTGCTGATGATGGTAATGTGATATTTAAATGAAATGGCAGGGGGATGTGGCTTTTATTTGCTAAAAACTAGAAATATAAAATATATCTTTTTACATACCTTCAGGCGGGTGAGTTCACAACGAGTGAGGGGGCATAAATGAGCATCGATTATTTAAAAGTATTTGAGCTCCGTTCAGATGCAAGTTAGTTTGATAATGGTAACAGATGAATGCTTGAAAATTTGAGTCTTGCGCAAAGGCAAATAAGTAATACATAATTGGTGATATACTTCCAAGCTGAAGTATCATGCGTTGAGTGCATGTTTTGCTGTGCCTGGCCATATGACAGCGATTTGACATACACAGGTGAAGGAAACCTGATGCATCGCAGTGCGGTGTACTTCTTTTGCCAGTGAATATATATGTGTTAATGGATAGCTGCACGCCAGGAATCTTTCCCAAACTCCTCAACATCCCTCATATCCGCCCTCCACTACAACCTTTCACAATGCTTATCGTTCGCAAAATATTGACGAAAAAGAAGCAATCTCTTGTTCAGCCTTTGGAGGGTGATACCTGGATCTTCGATGCAATGAACATCGCAAAAATCGCGGTTTCGGCATCCAAATTGGTTCCCGTGGCTGGTCCGTTCATCGAGGGTGGTGCTAATTTGTTTTACAGTGCTCTAGAACAGTTGAAGGTGTGTCCATGAAGTGTCTTCTAAATCTAGAAGCATTGACCCCTCTTCATCTTTTAGCAAATGAACAAGAACAGGGAAGACTTCAAAGGACTCAGCGAGGCTATCACCATATTGCTTCGAACCTTCAGTGAGGCGACAGCTGGAAGGACCTCTAACTCGGTATATCCTGAAGGATTTGTACGAGTCTGTACTGACTTTAAAAGGTATGTTATACTTAATGTGTATTATTCATAGTTGAGAATGCTTCATAATCACAGTTCCATGGAAAGACTTGCAAAAGAGATCAGCCTTCTTGTCACCTATTCCGAAACTAAACGTCTCAAAACATATCTTCGCGCAAATAATATCCAAGAAACTATAGCTGGTTATCAAACCGAGATTCAGAAGTTACGAGACAGCCTTATGGTATGTCAAGGGAGACTTCAATCTCCGATGCTCTAAGTTATTAATCATCCAGAAAGTTTTACTGCACTCTTTCAATTAGCGTTCGGCTTTTTAAGGCTGATAGCTTGACCGGCCCATCTGATGAAGATTTTTCGGAACTGAAAGAGGTCGAGACTCTTTTTTTGCCAGTTGTGATAGATTCGCGTCTCTAACGATTATGTGTAGTTTCGTCAGGTTTTACAGACCGATATCTATCTGAAAGAAGAGGTGAACGTTGAACGCTCTAGGCACACTGGGTCTCTCCTCTTTAAAGAATATCATGGGACAATCCCGTTTAATAACAAAGATTACTTGACAACAACTAGATCCTACGAAGGGGAATGGGGGCAAGAGGTAATTGAATAGTGTTTCCTCGATTTATGTCACTGACAATGGTAATTAAATCAGAGATTAAAGGCTGAATTGAAACTTCTAGCTCGCATTCGGTATGTCCTATGTCACCCTTTCCTCATTTGAATAGAATATTCTGAAGCGACAACTTGAAAGCCATCCGAACATCACGCAAGTCGCTGCCGTTTGTTTCTCTAGGTCATTTCCTTCCGTTATATATTATGGTGGTAAGTGGTTGATGATGAGGTTATATAGATCCTGAACATATATTGGCGATTTTTAGACCTGCGACCTCTCGATTGGAGTGAAAATAGAAGGATTGAACATAGACCATATACTATCAGCTATTTGACCGGGCTGTATCGGCAGGTGAGTACGCCGATGAAATTGCTTCAAGTTACCAACAACACTTATTACACGAATATTTTTCCCGCATGCAGATGCGTGACCGACGAGTGCGTTTGTAATATCTCGTTTAAGTTGGAGCGGAACATCTAAAAAAGCCTGAACATTAGGGAGCACTCTGCCACATAATTGACAAACTTCCATCCATGTTTAGGAGTTCAATGCGAAATGACCTAGATAGCACAGATAATTGGTTTCAATTATGGTTCTTATGGGCGCGGGAAAGGGATAGTAGAGGGATATTGCGGATGTATATTGCTGGAGATGGTCGACTAATATTGTCACTAGTGAGTCTTCGCTTTCTGTGGCATCAGAAATGTCCTTAGGATTTCATTTCAGGTTGAGGCACCTCCAAGAACAAATTCAAGTCAACAAGATATAGAAGATGACTCTATCGGTGCCGTAGTCTGTGCATATTCAAAAAATTATATTTCAGAGAATATCCTTCGACAAATCGAATGTCAAGAAGAAGGAAAATTGGAACCATTGACAAGCAGGGAAGATATTATTTCTTCGTTGCGCGCCTTATTCCACATTATCCCTTATTTCTGGGCTGTCGACACCCGTGCTCCCCATCTTGGAGGCATCTACCATTATGCAGATAATGGTTGGGATCGAACACCTATGGGCAAAGAACCTTTCAGCGTATTTCCTTTGGAATCACATCATTGCCATTGTGATAATTGGACCACCAGGACTGACCCTGAGCCAGCTGAATGGCAAGCTCGTACACGTATGGCCAGAGGAATACGGTTAAAGTATGCTACCGTTTTTTCTTTTCCAGATCAACCCATCTGATGCCTGTCACAGGTTTGACCTGTCCCCCTGGCCAGGTAGAAATGGGCCATTCCATATTTCGTTTAGGCAGAGTCTAACACCATCGAAGATCCATGAGTTATTACATGCATCCATGGCTCAGCTTTGTCATTTTAAAGGAAGACTCGAAGATTCATTTCAAGGAAAATGCAATTCTTGCAATTCACAGTCCCTTTGCTTAGGTACGCTCATTTTGAGTACTAGACCAACAGTCGCAAGTCTTATTAGGGTCTCCAGTTACAGACTTAGAATGGATGGTTAAAGTATGGAAGCCGGTAAAGAGACCCAATCCTCCAGCTGTCTCAGAGCTATATCTCTTCATTGATGATCCAGTAATTCCTCACTTGCAGGGAGCAGGTCCCAAAGTACCTGAGGCTTATTGGTCGAAATGCCCTGACGGCACAACTCGTGTTACCACCCTTGAGCTATATGCCTTAAGTATTGAACATGCCCCAGTAGTCTGGTACACAACTGTGATAATGTCGCTCCAACTGGATCTCGTTGATATGCTTCGAGACTTCTATCAATCCTGT
>KN837136.1:488916-500731 GCA_000827215.1 Sphaerobolus stellatus SS14 | reverse complement strand
GAGCACATTTAATCATATGCAACCTCAATGAATTCAACTTGGAGTATTTACGTGCCCTTTGCACTGACGAATTAGCAACAATTATGGATATTGAAGAAAAGGCTGGAAGAGAAGGATATGGACCTCTCATTCCCTGTAATTTTGTCTCTTCTACAAGGGAACAAAAGGAACTGTGTGGTATGCCGTCTTTGTTGCATCCTCAGTTCCCTAACTCACAGTAAATCACGGATTATAGTGAATTTCTATCGCACAAAGGACGGTATTCTTAAGTGTGGCCAATTGATTGATTCAGGTCCTTGCTCTGCACACTTCGAAGTTTATTATCCAAATGATAAGGCCACAAATACCTGGATAGTGATGATTTGCCACAATCCTCACTGGCACTCAGATCCTCAGGCGACACAAACTCCTAAACCCATCAAAGATATTTTTATGACATTGCTCGATACTCTTGGATGGAGATTGGCTGATGCAACTCCAAGAAAAATCATTTTGGATTCAGCATTTATGATAGGGCTCCGAAAAGCACTAAACTGGAATGGATTACAAGATCCCTCTCTTAGTGACCTGCATCCTTCCCTAGGAAATGTTGACCATGTGGCTCGTTTAATCAACAAGTTGCGTCTTGACCAATTTCCTAATGGAACAGGGTTTGAAGGTATACAAAATGCAATTATCAGGTTATATTCTTACTTACATCTACAGGTATTCTCACAATGGTTGAAGAAAATTCTTTACTCCCTCCTGGGCAAGTCTATGTCCGCTCTGCTGAAAAATTGATATTCCAGGGGACAGGCCATTTTCACTCATTATCTGCATGTTCAAGGCAATGAGTGAGCTATTCCTACAGACAACCCAACCCTCAATAGACACTTCCTTCAAGAGAATTCACTACTGGCAAGAATTTGAAATTGAAGCATGGTTTCCAGAGTATTCACGGTGTAAGTTGTTTCCTTCTTCTATTCTATGATACCAGATATATTATATTTATTTATCATATAGCTGTGGTCATTACTCGTGCCTTTACAACATCTCAGAGTGCCAAAGCCCATAAATTCTTGTTCCAGCAAATTTTTGCCATTGTTGAAGCGAACACAGGCCAACAGGTTCAGTTTCGACATATACATGGAACAGGCTGGGATACTATCATCGCAGATGAGCATTGTGGACAGGCATTGGGTGTGTCACTTTCAGTTTAATAAGTTAATAAAATTATAATGTGAGATCAGGTTTAGGACTCTGTTTACAAGATATCTGTCAGAACATGTCTGACTATTGTTCTGTGGATTGGACCAAACCGCTCCATGAGCTTACACCGTATGACCATACAAAGTGGTGCCTTCATATTTGTTTCCAATGCTACACCATCCGTGTCCGTAATCTAAAACTGCATGTGTCATCCCCTGTATACCGAGCCATGATGAGTCTTTATTCTGCAGATCCAATTCATAATTATGAAGCTATGATTGCTCTCATTGCAGCTGAAGGGAAAAAAGCATCAGGTAATTTTTTAAAACATACATATTGTTATCTACATTTACTGACTCTATTGCAGATTGGTTAAAGGATAAGTGGTCTGCTGAAAACTCAATATTGGCTGCTATCTACCGTCCTCTAAGCAAGATACCTGTGGAGGTCTGGAAAGCTTCACCAGATATCACAAATGGAATTAAGCAATCACATTGAAATATTTATCGTGACGGGAGGAAGATGTCACTGGTCCCTGGAGCTATGCATAGCTTTCAATACGACACTTGCTCTATGATAGCCTTAGAACTATTTGAAGAGCATGGAATATTTTCCCGGGATCGGCTTCCTACATATTACCTTCATGCATCACAAGCGGTAGTTAGAGCCTGTAAGTCTCTTATAGTTCTGCATAAAATATTTCAACTTAATTGGCTTTACCAGCTGGTGTACAGAAGCGTACACTGAAAGCACATGATGAAGAGCTTAAGAAGGCATATACACAGATCTCGAAGCTTCAAGAGAAAAAGGAAACACAGAGAAATACACTCAAGTGGGCCTTTACATCGGGTAAAGAGATGGAACCCACTGCAAAGAGATTACAGATGACAGAGCAACAGATTGAGGGACTTTGTGCTGGCCTTTGGAGCCTTCAAGACCAGAGCTCCGGCAGAGAGTCCCTATTCCACCCTCTGTTACTGCTCTAGATACTAATTCTGTCGAATCTGCCTGTCCTGTCCCTGCTATGACAGCTGGCACCTCCATTTCAACTATCCCTAGTCTACATGGAGCGGAGACACAGAATTCAGGGCATTATATTTGGACTCCAACAACAATAGATTTGAATTTCAAAGTGCGTTGTATTTTCCAAATATAATTACATACTGACTTGGTTCAGGCTACACTACCACACCAGTACACAGAATTACCTCACCATTCTTCTCCTATACCAGAAGCTAGCCTGCCAGTACCCCGTGGTCCATTATATCCTCCACTGCATTATAACAATGTTAGTTCAATCCAGCATCCTTATCCAACCCATTCACAGTACATACCTGCACCCCTGCCATCTACTACACATCCACTCCACCAGTCCAGCCATCCTCCAGTGTACCTCAATCAGCATATAAACAAATATCAAGGTCAACCAGCACACACACCAAAATACCATTCTCGCTTTCAGACTCTTCCTATGCTGCAGAATCCTTATCCCTATTATCCCTACCCACATCCCTACCGCTACTCCTCTCCCAGTAGCACCAACCCTAATAGGTAGATAATAGTAGTATGTATTGGAATATATAAGTACACTACTCACCTGTGTTACTGCTAGGAAGATCTGAATGTAGCCTTGGAGTGAAGTGTAAGTGACGTCGTTGCCCAGAGAGGTCACACGATGGCCTTTACATTGATGTAAAGGTCCAAATCGGCTGAGTTTGTGTGTGGACAAGGAGAGGCAGTGGTGTAGGTGATACCCAGCATTAAGTGCCATCCAAAAAATATATTTGTTGATAACCATCCAAATACCATGAGACAAGAAGAGATACATCAGGCGAAGACAAAGAGAAGTATACAGGCCAAGAATAGAGACAAAAAATAAAGGTAAAAATAAAAATGAAAAAAAAACTGGAGAGAAATACATGGCGTGGGAAGAGAAATCAAAGGCGTAGGGAGAGAAATTAAAACACAGGTGGAGTCATACAGGGTGTGGTGGGTGGGAGAGCAAAAAAAGGGAAGAAGCGGGGTGCAGGAGACTAGTGAATCTGTAAGGGCAACCCTCGAAGCCGAGCAGACGTCACACAGAGCTAGCAGAGGGGAAATCCAGAGATATATAAGTAAACGAAATATATACACGTGAAGGGAATCTCACCTAGCAGAGGGGAAATCCAAAGAGAAAGACTTGGATTGCCTCTGCCAGAGTGAGCCCACTATATACCGTCCGGAAACGGGAACGTAAACCCCGAAAGGAAAATGAACAATGATCTGACGAACTCGGAAACAATAAAGAAAGGGGAACGAACCAATGAGAAGGAAAACAAAGGAAGCGAAAGCGAATGGAGAAACAATGAAACCATCCCGACGGCCGACCAGCGCTAAACAACCCATCACTCATGCGCTATGACTGTATGTGCATATACCCTCCACCAGATGACCACTGTCTCCAACCAAACCTCCCACTCTCCGGCCACAGGAGTTGATGAATGTGCTGAGGGTGGATTTCGCGCGGAATCGATTCCTGAGGGTGGTTGACGCGAGGGGTAGTTCCAAGCGGAAAGGTTCTGGGTGGAAATCTAGGGGTGTCCCCTGACAGAGTCTCAGTTAGCGAACAGATTCCTTGACAGCAGTGAGGAACATACCTTGCGAGGTTCAGCTGCAGATGGGATAGCGGCGGTATCCCTCTCCTCCTTCCTTAAGTTAGGTAGTGGGTGAACCAACAAGGCTGCACATTCTGGTGGCTGCCAATTGCACACTGCCTGCACAATCCTGAACCTGACTGCCAGAAGTAAAAAGGAAGAAGGGAAACGGTGGTGTGGGTCAGTGCGATGATGTAATGGGTGTCTCGACCGATTCACTCTGTGTAAACAAAGTTTAAACTCAAACAAATTGGCTGAGTTTGTGTGTGAATGAGAAGAGGCAGTGGTGTAGGTGATACCCAGCGTTAAGTGCTGTCCAAAAAATATATTTGTTGATAACCATCCTATTTCCTAGAAGGATTTGAAAGGGAGGAGAGGGTGGTGGTAGAAGAGGGTTTTTGGAAGGCAGAATGACCGTGCATAAGAGCTTGCAGCAAGACAGGATGTTTGTGAATATAAATCCGCCATGTGTCGGAACTCCAGCGACCCATCACTTGGATGGTGTTGTCGGCGACACCTGCCAGGGTGAGGGCTGTGGCGCCTCTGGAGCATAAGGAATGGCCAGCTACATCATTGCCCAGAAGATTTTGCAATCAAGACATGAACCATCAATATGTGGGTGGTAGGCCTTGCAAGGTTAGCCATAGCGTGGGAAGTAGCAGGAAGGACGAATCACATTCAGAAAGGTAACTGAGCATATGTAGGAGAGGGTCGATAGGAGAGTGAGGAAGAGCTTCAATGATAACTATATTGCCTGCGTAGAAACAATCTGCTTTGTGATAGGGTAGGATGAATGAGAAATGAGTTGTTTTGAGTGATAAAGTGTGATGCATGGTTATTTTCTTAAATGAACATTTTCGGACATTGTCAGGAAAATTAAGTTCTCCCAAGCGGAGCAGGCTGAAGAATCCAGTGAGGAGCATGGCTATGAAGAGGTGGTCTTCATAGGAAGGGTTGGTGGCAAGGTGGCCGGTGATAACAAGCAGATCTTCATGAGTGAGGGCTCGTTTGCGGTTGGTAGGCTGGAGGCCACGAAGTTTCTTCATGCCAGCTAACGAACGGCTTACCATTGGTGAAAAGTGAGCTTCACGCACATTTGGGTAGTAAGGTTCCAGCAAGTGGCAGATGCCGGAGAGGGAAGTGCCAACTGTGGCGGGCCTCAAATGATGACACATGTAGACTACGTAGAAGGAGAGAGTGTCAGTGGTGGGCTCAATGGGAAAGTTATGATTTTAGCAGAAAGCTATATAGAATTGAAGATGGGATTTGTATGCGGAAGTAGTGGAAGCCTCTAATGCATTACCAAGGGCAATTGCTCGTTCTCGGATCAGACACTCGAGGGACCAAGCCTCCCGCTTGGGTTGCTTGGTTGATATGGGTTGTAGTATCATAGTTCTTCCCCAACACATCTCGAGGGGATTCAAATAGGCTGATATAAATGGAAGGAACCAGCTATCATGTTAGGTCAAAAAGGCGACAGGAGATCACGTCCACTACAGGGTTGTTGATGCCTGCAACGTGACATACATGGAGCGAGATCCTTTTGGTCATGAGTTGCTCCACCATGAGGAGCAGTAGTTCGTTGTAACCATCTCATGTACAAAGACTGTGGAACATTTCTACAGAGTCTAGTGAGTCAGTATATACCAGTAACCGGTGAGGAGGGTTTGGCAGAGCGCCTGCCCAGATGACAGCAGAAGCAACGGTCAGCACTTCGTAAAATAAGATGTTCGGCATGAGGGAATTTTGAGGAATGTTGGAAGCAAAACCTAGAGCCTTCATAGGTATGTAGAAACCCAAACCAACCATGGACACATCACAGAGGATGATCAGGTCAGCTTGAGCATAGTCCCACTCTACATCCTCGAAGAAATGTAGGCCATGTGTTGTCTTGACACAGTCAGCAAACCAGGTTAAGTCATGGATCATGGCTCTGTTCAAGAAGATCCCTGCATTGTGAAGTGATTTGCCAGCTATTTTCACATAACTGGATTGCAAAGCGGGGCGTAGGAGTGGAAAGACATTGATGGCCCAATTTGCCCACCCAAGTAGGCGTTGCCATTGGTGTAGAGGGCATCGACAGCTTCGGGAGGTGCCAAGGAACTGGTGAATGGCGGTAACGAGTTCCTCGTGAGCTGAGTGTGAAATGGTCATTGTCATGCAGATAGGGTCGACGTGGAAACCAATGATGACTAGTGAAGGGCCGAACTCTTGCTTTTTGATGTTGTGAGGTAGGTTGAAATCATCCCATAGGCACTGGGGACACAACTTTATTTCTGATCCAGGAATTTTATATGAAATCCAGTAAATCATTATTCTGTTCCTGTATTAATAGGCAAAATAAATATTTGTTGGTTTAAAGCTTTAACTGCAAGAATAGCTATGAAACACTCATTATTTACACCAAGAGAAATTCTTGTGGAATGCAGATATTATCTGAAATTTCTAGCTAAGGATAAGGTGTTTCTTTTCAGAGATTTTCTCTGGGCAAAGGAGCCTGGAATGTTTGTGAAAGGTAAGTTTTCCTTTTAAATATCTTGTATGAAAATATGTTCAGAATTTTAGAATATTAATATGAATTTTCATTGCTCTGGAATGCATGGTAAAATTGGCATGCTATATGCATTACCTAAAAGCATTTCAGCTGGCAGAAGTCCAGAGTTCCCACACTGGCTAATTTAGCCTAAACTTAGCCTAAATGTTTAGCAGCCTTTTCCAAGCCTTTTCCTAAGCTTTTTCTTCAATTGGAAAAGCAACATTTATGTGTGTTTAAATGCTCAAAGTACATTAAGAGAAAAGTATCAAAAACCTAACATATGACACAGCTTTCTTATGAAATATATTAATATGGAAAGGTATCTTTCTTACACATTTAAAGTTATGGATAATGTGAATAATGTCAGGAATTTTAGCACCTTTGTATTGAACAACATGGATGTGAAAAGGTGGTTCTCACTAGGTTTTCCTTCATGTTTGACAATCAATTGTTATCCATAATATGACTAGATGTATATTACTAAGATAGGTGATAAAAAATCAGAGTAGTATTAAACTTTCTGCATGTTGAAAGGCTGCCTTGTAAGAGCCTTTCTCTCCCTTTTTGTCTGGTTCAAATTAGAAAATTTGAAACTATTATCCTCTCACTTAAAAGGTCATATAATTCAAAATTTGATATAAATATCACTCTAATAAAAACCATAATACAACCAGGTCCGGTGATACTTTTCCTTAACATTTCATTTGGGGTAAATAATGAGGTGTCTCTAGTGAGGTGGAGAAGAGCAACTTGCTTCTTTGGGTAATGTTTGTTGTATGGTGCATAATACTCGAGTTCAGGGTCCATATCATAACCGAAAGCATCATCCATATAGTGAAGTAGATCTTCGATATGTTTGATAGTAATAGCGATCCATATGACTAATGCCATGAAGGAGCACCAGATGTTGGGTGTGCCACAGTTACCAAATACTAAGCATCGATCCACATGATGTTCTCCATCCACAGTAACAATTTGTCGGATTTGCCACAGAACGTGCATAGGGATGCAACGGAAGGCTTCGGAACAATCACTTTTGAAAAGGTATGCAGGTGCTTGGCCATACTTTGAGTGAGCTTTTTGCAAAAGTTTTCCAAAGTTGTGCATATTGTCATAGCGAACTGCAGCAGCATCTCTCAGGATGAATGAGTTCAGGGAATGCGGCCCTGCACTCTGATCGGTGATGAGGCATAGTCCTGTCGAGTGTGGTTTCGGCACTGCTCCGATAGGGCTGCTAAACATGCCAGGGAGTAATTCAGGGCTGAATGAGGGTGAGAAGTGATCTGCAAGGATTTCTTTATCCTGCTGTTTTCGAATAAATACTAAAGCATCTTCTGAAAGTGGTTGGTTGGAAAAACCAAAAGTGTTGGGGAGTCAGACGGGATTGTAGCATGGGGCCAGAAACCCTCTCATAGACCTCAGCATACAGACTGGACATAAGGTTGATTCGGATGAGATTGTAAGAGCATTTCAAGGTGTGATACATTGATTGGTGTTACAATTTTGAAGAGATGAGGATTCTGATCTATTGTTTCTAGCATGACTTTGTTGGTGAGCTCGGATTTTGGTGGAGACGGAAGGGCGACAGCATAGATGGTGGATGTAGCTGAGGGGGTTCCAGGTTCCTCTTGGGCTGACCAGAGGAATCCTCTGGTGTAACACAGCTTCTTCCATCGGACATCAATTTTGTCGCTTGTCCATGGAGCAATCTTTCGCTTGATGCTTGCTCTTGCAGTTTAAGCAGACGTGCCGAAACCTACATGGGCCGAAACAGTCATCTCTGTTGTAGCAGTGGCAGATGGGAGTAGATTGGACCTCATCCCTGCATCGTTTTCCGAAAGGGTTGAAGGAGGTAGAGCTGAGCCCAATGGAGTTAAGGAATTGCGTACCAAATGCGTTGAAACTAGGAACTGTTGTGAGGATACAATTATTGACTTGGGCTGCTTCCTTCCTAATGGCTTTGTTGAGTGCAATGATATGGCAATGTTCATCTGGCTTGGTGGCAGTGAATTGCCCAATGATGAAACTTTCGTAAGCTGCAAATTCTTCCTTACGATTGGGGTAGAGGAAGAGGACAGCGGTTTTCACTGAATGGAAGGCAACCGTCCATTCTGAATGGGTGTGTACTTCTTTGACTGGTTTACTTGCATTCCCGCTCCCTCAAATTCGGAGGTCGATGTCTCCAATGCTCGGGATGAATTCTGTGTCAACTTCCAGTGAATATCGTCTGGTGTATACTTTGTCGAGGTCAAGGAAGTTTCTGACAATGATGTCATGCCATAAGCTGTCTGGAAAGCTGGGCAATCCACTTGTCCAAGGAGGTCACACTTGACTTCTTTATAGTTCGTGAGATAGAAGTGTTTCCTGTCCAACATTTCCTTGATCGATGGGTTGAGGATTGGTTCAGGCCTATTAAACCAAGGAAGCTTTGACCTATCAAACATTTTCTTGGCATCATCTGACTTGTGGGGGTCGCAATTGTTGTCAAGGGCCATTCCCCATCCCCTGTAGCAGGCAGCTCTCCCAGGAAAAGTCTAGTGGCCTCGCTGGTCCTGATCTCTCCTTTCCTCCGACGTTCGACAATAGTGAGGCACCTTTGAACGAGGACAGTGGCGGCATTGTCAGACAATCCAGAAGATTGGGTCATGCTGATGGTTGACTGGCTATGGGGTCCTTCGACAACTTGAGGTGCGTTGACATTGGCTCCTGTCATAGATGATTCAACAGATGCTTGAAGAGATTCTAGAGCAAAAAAAGGGAAGAAGCGCAGCGTGGGAGACTAGTGAGTCTCAGTTAGTGAATGGATTCCTCGACAGCGGCGAGGAACATACCTTGTGAGGTTCAGCTGCAGATGGGATAGCGGCGGTATCCCTCTCCTCCTTCCTTAAGTTAGGTAGCGGGTGAACCAACAAGGCTGCACATTCTGGTGGCTGCCAATTGCACACTGCCTGCACAACCTTGAACCTGACTGCCAGAAGTAAAAAGGAAGAAGGGAAACGGCGGTGCGGGTCAGTGCGATGACGTAATGGGCGTCTCGACCGATTCACTCTGTGTAAACAAAGTTTAAACTCGAACAAAAAGATGACTCAAAGGAGCAATCCATATAATCTGGAATGAAATGTTAGTCAATAAAGATTGAAAGGAATTAACCATGTACATAGTACTCACATAGAGACCTCTCAGCTTTCCGTACTTGACCGGTAGTAAGTACACTTGAAGTCGCCCATGGGTCCTTGGATGTAGTCTTGAAGGATATGACGTAGATCTTGCAGCTAGCTAGCTATTCATCTACCTGCAGTATTGATGTCATTCCTACCCGGCTATAGTATAAAGCATTACTGCCTTGGATGGTGGTTTAGACGACAATTTGAGTCACCGGCCGTGGCTGAACCAACAGCGCGGTTCAGATCTTGGGAATTGTCGCCGCCGAGTTGCCGAGTGGTAACGATCGACTGTGAACTCCTAAAGGGCCATCACACACAGACTTTTGATCACACAGATCCGGGGAATTGTGATGATACATTGATGGGGGATTCCAATTCGTGCTCTCGGGATTCTCATCCCATATGTCTATCTCTCGTCCTGTACATAAAGATTAGTGTGATTCAGATCCATAGAAGTATGTATTACAGTAACGTAAAATTATTTATTTTTGATCTGAAATTAGCCCTGCATCAGTCCTTAAGTCACAATGATCCTGTTTGGAACCTGGAGGAGCCTCGGAAACTCCGTACCGGAAGAGATGCCACAAAGGTGAGTTCAATTAGTCATTAATATATTGATCTATGCTTACAGTAGCTCTCAGATACATTAGGAACAAAGCAGAGCAAAGGTGCAAGAGGTAAAGGTAAAGCCGTGAAATAACAGGACCAGCTTAGTAAGCTTATTATAGGCAATAAATCATTAGTAAGTCATGTTTGATATGTTATTTTACTGTGATCATTTCATAGCGTTCCGGCAGCAGGATCTGATGAGCATTGCAGAGATACATCATTTTGAGCCAACACAAGAAATTGTAGTGATGCTTCTATCATTTATCTCCATTTTACTCAAGCTCCAACAGGAATCTATGGTTAGATCGGATTATACTCCATCCACCTCCACTGAATCCCTAATACACTCCCTGTCCCCACAGTCGAATCAAGTGTTCCAAAACTTCCTTCGTCGATTGCGAAACCCATAAACTCTATTGCGCTTTTTGCCTTGGGTTTCTTGAAGAACTTCGGTAAATGGAAACGTGATTTACATAGTTCGCAACCGTCACTAAGATATATTTAGATTGTTTTATTAATGTAGTAACTCGTGAATTTGAAGGGCTACGCAGATTTAGTGACGACTCAGTTCAACAACTTAGTAGTATTCAATAGACAGGCTCTACAAGAGCCACAGCGCTACACAGTGGCTCAATTTTGTTATGCTGTCTGTGGTGACTGCTGTGGCTCATCTCACTGTGAAACCCATATTTAAGAGCCACAGCCAGAGTTCTTGGAGCCACAGTGGGTTAATGTACAGTATGTCAGCTATAAACAGCATAACAAAATTAAGCCACAATGTGGCAGTGTGGCTCTTGCAGAACCTGTCTAATAACCCTGTTTCACTGTTCTTCAAAAATGCTCTAAGACATAGAGAGAGGTAATACATCAGGAAAGTTGACACAGAATCCATTTTAGCGCCCGTGCTAGGAGTGATAGGCGGTGGTATGTAGGGCTATGTAGTCTATATACCGACTCTTAGTGACTCCGTACTTACCTATCCTACCTAGTGCTACATAGCACTATGGGGAGTTTAGCGCACATGGCACACTTTGTTGATGTATATATTATTAAACAACACCAGACAGACCCACTGTGTCTTGAGCAGTCAGTGGAGGATATGACTTCCAACCCAGCACTCTAGCAAAGATATTTATATATAGCTCGTCTCACTTAATATCCGTTCTTGAGAATAATCTCACATGTTATATACGATAATACCTTTAATTCGAGTCATTGTTGATCACAATCTGAGCTGTATAAGGCAAGATATTGTGATGGACATACCCTGCAGCGGGCCCAGTGCCTAGTCAGACAGACCAGAACACAATATGGCAGGGTCAGATTACCTATGGAGAATCAAAACTCGATTATACTTGACATGTTTGAGCCTTATTGATATGTAAGGAGTCCTAAGGAGTGTAGTCTCGGGCAAATTGATCATCCCCGGAGATCCACCCACGCTTTCAGCGCGGGGATGATCTCCCAGAGATTCCCCCAGTCTTTGAGGACGCAATCAACCTCTTTGTTACGTTCTGATATCTAGGAGTGACTTCGGACTCCGGATATAGTAGAACGAAGTAAGTAATTCGGAGTCCGGATGATATAACTGAAAGGACTTGGCTTCAACTTATATGTTGCGCCCTTAACCGTATGTGTTGTCCTTATTTCAGGATGAAGTCCAGACGAACAGAGGTTCGGAGTCC
>KN837136.1:278627-306915 GCA_000827215.1 Sphaerobolus stellatus SS14 | reverse complement strand
CATCTGCCCCGAATAATGTAAAAATATGTGTTACTACCGAAAGCTAAGGCACTAGAGGCCGCTAGATAGCTCAGTGTCAAGGTATATAGCTGCTCGCTGAGAAACTGTGTACGTCGGCAAGGTTGTCACCAAGCCTACTAGTGCAGCTATATAATGGCGGATTCGCTAAAAGGGCTATGAGTGATACGACCGATATATGGGCTACATAGGACTAACCAGCTTTTAGTCCCCCGTGTCAACTTTCCTGATGTTGTTTCTCTAAGTCGTTTACTTCCATTATATATTATGATGGTAAATGGCCGATAGTTTGATAATGTTGTATAAAATCTGAACATATATTGGTGATTTTTAGACCTGAGGTCCCTCGACTCCTGGAATTCAACAGAACAGGACAAGATCACGTATGGGCCATGGAATACCGGCTATTTGACCCTGTTGTATCGGCACGTGAGTAAGCTTGATGAAATTGCTTCTAGTCAACATCAAGGCTTATTACACGATATTTCCATCACATGCAGATGCATGACCGGCGAGTACGTTTGTAATATCTCATTTCAGTTGGAGTTGAACGTCTGAGAAAGCCTGAGCGTCAGGGAGCACGAGCACTCTATCACATAATCGACAAATTTCCATCACTCTGTATCGTTTCACTGAGGCGTCCCACAGAGAACCGAGATGACCATATTTTAGGTATATGGTGTGGTGCCTAGGGATGTGGGAGAGCCATAGAGGGATACTGGGGGTATATATTGCTGGAGATGGTCGACCACTACTGTCACTAGTGAGCCTTCACTTTTCTTGGAAAGTCCTTAGGAGGCCATTCCAAATTGAGGCACTTCAAATAACAAATTGAAACCACCCAGATATACAGAAGACTATTCACAATGGCGCACTGCTCCGTTTATATTCAGATAACTATATTTCAGAGGATATCTTTAGACAAGTCGAATGCCAAGAGGAAAGAAAATTAGATCCATTGACAAGTAAAGAACCTATTTCTCCGTTACGTGCATTACTTCACATTATCTATTCCAAATGTGTCCAACATTTACAATTAAATGGTGAACCTTCGTATATTGGGGGAATCTACCATTATGCAGGTTACAGTTCCCCAACTCGTATGGGGAAGATCATCAGCATGTTTCCTTTGAAATCACAGTATTGCCTGGATTATCCCGGTTGGAGTTACAGGATCACGACCACTGGCGGCATTGAGCCAGCTGAATGACTAGCTCACACAAACGACCAAAGGAATACGGTTAAAGTATATCACTGTTTCTTTTTCCTTATGGATCAAATCTCTTCTGACTTCTATGATAGGTTTGACCTGTCAAAAGCAGACAGCATTAAACCTTTCTTTGCCACCCATCGGCAAAGGTTCTTTGCTATTTTAAAGGAATGTTCCAGATTCCTTACAAGGAAAAAGAAATTCAGGCACCTTTCACTTAGGTACGCTTATTTAGAACAATGGAACTGCCCTAAGCCTTAACAAAGCCTGCAGTTACACAATTACTTCGGACAATTAAAGTATGGACACCGGTAAAGAAAACCAATTCATCTGTCGTAGATCTATATCTCTTCGTGGAGGATCCAATTATTCTTTTGAAGGAGGCAGGTCGCAAAAGACCTGAGGTTTATTGGTCGAAATGCCCTGGCGGTATGACCCGCGTTACGACCCGTGAACTATATGCTTTAGGTATTGAATGTGCCCCAGTAGTCTAGTGCCATTATGATATACTATACAGCTCAATGTCAATGTCGATCTCATTGACATGCTTCGAGACTACTATCAATCCTATGGCTTAAATCCCTTTTCAAACGAAGTCTCGAATCTATTGGAGTTGCCTCTTCCTCAGCATGTGAAATTAGGTCAGTTATGGTTTATTATTGAATAGTCTAGTGCTAATTACTAATAGGAGGAAACGGAACAGAACTTAAACAGTTTCAAAGCCGTCATGCCAGGCTAAAATTCTTCAGACAAATAAAACCGACTTTAGATCGGTTTATTATGGTAAACACGATGGAGTGTCATCGTTAATTTACTCTACGTCCTGGCAGTACTTGCTGGAAGAGTACCAGCTCCTGCAAGAACTCAATCGACATTTAAGGACAAAAGTAGCTAAATACTAGGCGTTCATGGCAGCACCGGAATTATTACCGGAATCGCTGAAGCTGTATGATCTACGCACAACGGGGCATGACTTTGAGTATGAGGAAACAGGAATCAACTAGGTATATGGAGAACTACCTTCCAGATGTTGGAATTTTCTGAGGAGCTCCGTGGAGTCAGTTCGACGAGAAGTTGCCGCATTATCTCATGTAATTATAATTCTCTGCTGTTATCCTTTGTGAGAAGTAATTTCGATTGTATCATGATAATTTAGCAATAATTAAATAATTAAAAAGTGATACAAAGTGATACCCTGCAGCATGAACAAGAAATCCCGATCAGAGTATACAATATCATACATATTCACCAGTTTTACATTATTTTCGAAGAAAAAAGTACAGTTTTGGTTTACATATTGAGCTCCTAATTGAAGTAAAACCTTGATCATCGTACAGCCGCATTAGAAAATAAAGAGGAATTGGACATCTCCATATCATCGCTTCTAAAGATTATTCCTCCTTCAAATTTGTGCAATGAAGGGCTATCCTTCTTTCGTGGAAGTAATTGTGACATACCATCAATAGAAAACAGACTGGTTGGAATGTGGTCTTCCAGGTCCAGTTGCCGACGAATACTCTCTCTGGTATTCAAGCTGCGAGTGATTCCTGACTGAGAAATTAATCTTTATGACCATACGTGTGACACTCACGAGACCATTAACGAATTTACATAAACTGAGAAAATGTCTTAGTGAATCGCGATCTTCGGTCGCGACGACATTATAAAAACGGACTTACCACCCGCAGAAGGAGCGAAGAATATTATCCAAATAAAGCTTGAGGGAGCCGTAGCATGCCACTGTGGTAAAACAATCAATATCAGTCACGTAGGATAATAGCTCTTCAATGACACGAACCGTTATCAAATCAAGAATCGCGATGATCCTAGAAATATGGAAAAGTGAGAAAGTGAGTGATGAAAGATAGGGTGGTCCTCACATTGTCACGAATCCAATATTGAGAGAATAGGTGATTAAACGAGAGATTACCGAACCTGTCCTGCTGAATGGTTTAATACATTACAGCTGTTTGCAATAAACTTTGCACTCCGACGCGCGAGACGCGTTGGGCGGTTTTTTTTAGGCAGCGGCGGATTTTCTTTTTCTGTAATATCCAGTACATATCTTGGTTTGGTCCAATAATAAAATTAATTATATTTACTATGTACATTTTTACTGCGAAGAGATTGTAAGATATTAGTGCTTCAAAGGGAAGATAGCCTAAGGGAGCACCGGTGGAGCACCAGGTCAATTTAGGAAAAGAACCATGCAACAGCAGTGCATGGTCATGGAGTACGTAGTGTATAGGGTGTTATTGATAAAGTCTGCGAAGAGAGATTAAGGATACAGAGCCTCAACCCCTTGCAAACTGAAAAGACAAAGTGTAAGTAGTGTGACATCACTTGTCACTGTCACTGTGGCAAGCTGTCCAAAGGTTACGTTTTCAATTGGAACCTTCCTGACTACTTTTTATTAGTTTTCTCTTCGCAGACTTCATCAATAACACCCTATACACTACATATTCTATGGCCATGCACTGCTGTTGCATGGTTATTTTGCTAAATTGACCTGGTGCTCCACCAGTGATCCCTTATGCTATCTTCCTTTTGAAGCACTATTTTTGTACAATCTCCTCGCAGTAAAAGATTACATAGTAAATCAAATCTATTTTATTATTGGACCAAGCCAATATACGTGCTGGATATTATAGAGAAAGAAAATCCGCTGCTGCCTGAAAAAAACGCCCAAAGCGTCTCGTGCGTCGGAGTGCAAAGTTTATTGCAAACAGCTGTAAATGAATACGATACGGATCATGAGTGTTTTACCTGTGGAAAGTCCCCTTACTCTTGACCTTTAAGAAGAAAGCCAACGAGGAACAGATGATCAAGTCACAAAGAACACCAGCGACGAGTGAGGTAGATTGCGAGACCTGACCAGAATTAGAACAGTGCTGGAGGCATGATCTTAATTTCTTTGCAGGATAAATACTTGGCTTATTCTGAACGAAGTCGCAAATATTAAGCCGTTTGCTGTTCTGATGTTAGGGAAATATGTAAGCATTATGTTAAATTCCTGACGAGTTGTTCGTACACGTAGATAGTCTCAGCTTTCAATAACGAAGTTAATTATTAAGCATGAACTACATTGAAAGAAAGCCTACCAAGTCCGGAAACTGCCAGGGACTGTATGGTTAAATCTCTCCGAAGTCCCCTTCCAAGCTCCATTTACGTACCTGTTTCCACGCCTATTAGTAGGCTCTATAAGAGTTGACCAGTGTTATATTGCATATCTCGGTATCGGACCAGAGACGTACTATGATAAGGAAGAGAAAGGCCCATCTATCGCTGACTGAGATAACGTTTTAGAGCCGGTTTATATTTCTTTACTAGTAAACGTTTGCATACCGTAATAGACTCGCATCGCATAAAAGCTATTAGAACATTCTGAGCTCCTATGAAAAGAAGAGACGCTAGGAGGCACTTGCCATTGTACAGCGCCGGTTAGGATATGCTAAGGAATACCAATCAATTTCCTTCGAATCAATGATGTATAGACGTACATGGAGATAGGCGAATCCCTATGAAAATCAAATAAGTCAAAAATAGAAATATCCGTTGGGACGCGTATCTTACCACTTGTCTAATCCAACGCCGCAAGTTCCGATTAGCGGTTCATTCCATCGTCTGGGATAATAAAACAATTGAAAGACTCACTTGGTCGCGTCGAGTACTTTGGGATAATTTCCTGGCAATTGACATGTTATTAACCAGTAATAGGTTCCGTAGATGATAGTGATAAATTGAGCAAGGTTGAATAGCCTGCCGGTTCAGGTGTTCAGTCTCCGGAGGGCTGTCAGCGGAATAAATATCATTCATACAGTAAGAGAAAAACCTGATCAAAATATCAGAAAGATGATTTCAATATTCACGCGACTTACGAAGCGTTTAAGAGATTTTGAATCGTCCCTATACACTCTATAATAATGCCAAATCTGGGCGGTTGCAATGCCCCATAGACTAGTGAAGCAGCCTGGTCAGCACCTAGTAATTTTAGTTTGTAGTTCGGGAGCAGTGACATACATAGAGGTTAACAGTATGCCTTCAAATGCAATTATTTCTCAATGAATAGTTCTAAAACAGATTGGAAGGCGTACCCAGGATAAATGACTGCCCTCCAGCCTTCAAAGCCATAACTAATCCTTCCAGCATTTTTTCCTGTGATTGTGGGTCATTCTCCATTCTGGTTGACGTTAAGTGGGGTAGCCCATTGACAACAGCGGGCGCAACGGCAGCTTGGCTTATATAGAGCTAATAAAGCAGGTTTCGGAAGTAGCTACTATACCATATCTGTGTCATCGTATGGTAGCCGCGATGAGATTTGAGCATCAGCATCGGTAGACATAGGGACCGCCACCCGCTCCTACAAGCAAGACATGGATTTGCTCTCATGTGGGACAATAAATAACAAAGTGGAAAGCATCTGTCGGTCTATCTATGGCTGTCCAATCGGTAGTTCCCGATATGCGCCCGCCGTGAGAAATTGTCCTGGGATTGCTTGTCATTTGTCCTGGCGCAGTCAGATATCTACGAAGCTGTATGGCAGCGATACCACATGCATCGGAGTCATACATATTATTACTTCATACGGATCATTTTTTCCCTCGTTTCTAGTACGGTGCATTCGATTTACGACATAAGCACTCTCCAAAAAGAAATATCTCCCTGATCATGAAGTTTCAGATCTGGTATTTGGACCATTATCTCTCAGAAAAATTGACCTCCATTAACTTAACTTCTAACGCTTGTATCCCTGGCTTATGTTCGTTTTACTTTCAATTGAATCTGAATAAAGCCCTTAGCGCAGCGCAGCGATTACGATTTTTTGGCAAGCAAGGTTGTTAGATTGTTAGTACTACAAGGAGGAGATCAGAGCATATCAAGGGATCTAGTGACAATTATGATCAGGTACTATCGCCACGATACTTGACAGTTTGACTGATGCTTCAGCTAAAAGGGAGTGAAGGAATCAGGCTCGGAATGTTCAGAAGATGTTTTTTCCCTTACTTTCGTAGCCCTTGAGACGAGAACAATCACAGTGAAAATTTGTAGTATCAATGAAGAGCTATCCAACATTTATATTCAGAATCGCCTTTAACTTGGAGATACTGTAAGCAACCGACATCTGTATATTTTTGTCAGGGAGTTACTAGTGACGCCGGAGCTGCACTGATCACATATCTGTCTTACTTATATAGGTAAGGTCATATTTTATAAGTCTATAAGCCATTCTTACTCATTACCCGTTGGTCAGAATTGCTACGTTGTCGACCTCATGGCTATGGCCGAGATAGCGTCAACTTAGGCGATCTCCCGGAGGCCCAAGCTCACTCAGCCATGCGCACAATAAGCTGAAAAACCAATTCATGACAATCCAATGTCTTGTCTTAAAAAGAATAGTCAAGATATTGTTGATTGAAGCCACGACCGTGACGTATGTCAGCTCTTTTAATTAAAACATTATAAAAACTATCTGCGGCCATTCTCCCTGGGAGTTCTAATTACTGGGTTCCTTGCCTGGGTTAAATTTATTCGAAACTGGCCTGTCTATTATAGACTTATACTTTGACAATCTGGTCCAAGAAACTCTTAACAAGTTCAGCTGACGCCGATTAGAGATCTACAATTTAATATATTGGAACCACCCTACATCTAATTATCGGAAGAGCACAATGTTCAAATTGGGTAGAGTGTTCAGAGCTAAACAACAGCGGACTTCCTTACATGAGTGGGTTTATAGCTTTGATCCCAGGTCAGACTCGGACCCGAAGGCAATAAGATTTACGAGGTCGTCATTACCGTCATTACTATGTCCAATGTCTTACCATGCGGAAGTAGGCCTACTAAGGCTGTCAAACAATTTGGTCGACATAACGCTCAGGTTGTGGTACCCACTTCTGAAACTGCTCTTGCTTTGGATAACTGTCCAGCTCTAGACTGCTTTTCTGCTTCAAAATACCTAAAATGTGCTGGAGTTATGAGAAACTCCTGGAAATATACAGTTCGGCCTGCCGGTGGTGGCAGAAGGGTGGATTAATTGCTTATTTGTCATGGTGAATACGACAGTGATAATGATTTGGACTACGGTATAACGCAGTTCTAGTTGTAGCTCCTTCAAACGCAGTCATTATTACGTTATAATATCACATACTGATAGACCGTATCTTCCTACAGCTCTCTCGCCTTTAAACTTTAGAGTAACCGAATTACATAAGGTAATTAAGACTACATAGTACTCGAGTTTTAATTTCTTATTTAATATTTCCAATCTTATTTTTCCAGGGAATATGTGTTACACATACCCAAGTTTAGCACTGATAATATGTGTCGATATTAAGTCTCTTCATTATGCAGACCCGTAACCTGCCTGATGTCTGAACGAGTTCCGATGACGTGGCTCGGCGGCAGCGGCTGCTGACAAAGCGGCGTCTTCAACATATTTGCTCGAGTTTGTAGTCGATCGTTACCACTCGGCAATCGGGTTTCAAGCGCCTTGCCAGCAAACGCCTCCCGCGCTCTAAGCGCATTGTACGACCCCAGAGGACTCCTACACCAAGTAGACAGCGTATGTATTGAAGTACAGGCTCCAGACGTTAAAATAAGCTCGTTATCCATTCGGTATTATTTAGGTATCTGGAGTATGACCGTTGCAAATATTTTAAGTATAGCTTCCCCGACAGCCTGACCGCCATGGCCAGTGTACTTAAGAAAGTATATATTTCGTTCTACTCGTCACGCTGGAAAGTTGAGATAACTAGTCATGAGCGCCTCCTTTGTATCATTCCTATCCGGTACCAGCATGAGGCTTCAAACCAATAGAAAAACTGCAAGAAATTCATTTAGGAGCAGTACCAAACAAAGAGTACTAAAGCCGAGAAACAAAGAAATGAATGGTATACTCATTAAGCTTGTCTGACTAATACACATCATCCTCAGGCTTCAAGAAATTGGAAAAATATCGATAATGCCTATAATTCCTTGAAGGAAGGCTTGTCGGCTCTGATTCTGACTTTCCGAGCTACTTAACTAGATCACTGTAGAGTGCATATACCGCGTTTTTTTTCGCGCTCCGATCTGTTTAAGTATGGTTCTGTTGAAACCATTGTCATTATTTACCTCTAATCATCCTTACAGACAGGGAACACTAAGGGCTGGTACTATGCTATTCTATGCTTTTGTCGCCTGGTACTTCAGGCAATGACTGATTCTCATTCCGCTTACCTTAGTTATTTTATGGATATGGACTCAGTATGTTTTACTATACAAAGGGCTATGGAAAGCTGGAATATTAGGTCACGCAGATACCACGACAAGGACTTCATAAAAAGCTCCTAGCAACCTTCGAAGTTGTAAAATCCATCCCGAAGTACCTGGGGGAAGTGACCGCCTCTTGGTTCGGCGGATGCGGCGCGCTCGTGATGCGATCAAATCTCGCTTGGAGTGGTAACGATCGACTCTACACTCTATTTGCTCCGAGCTCTTGCGCTACAATGTAAAAGAAATGCAAGAAAAATGCTATAAGAATATGTATCAGATGCATGTATCTACCTTATACTTAACGTTACAACTCAGAAAAGGAGGAATAAGGAGGAGGCGCAGATAATTGTCAGCAGCCGCGACTGCCGAGCCATCTCATCGGGCTCCCCTAATGTCTTCCTCGCAAATGCAGTAAATCCGCGACCGGTCCCGACCCAAAGGGTCGGTGACTTCGAGTTTACATTCATTTACGCAGGACGAGCCCGAGAAGTCGCCCAACATCAGTTTGCCTTCACGTCAACAAGGCTGCGTCAACCTTTCTCCCGCCGCCGCGTCAGCTCTCGGGTTCGAGGTGGAGCCGGTGGCGTGCTATTGGCAGCCACCTGACGGCCCCCCCTCGTAGGATCACCTGGGACTGCTACTTAAAGGAAAGAGGGTGATCCGCTGATCTCCTTGCCGCTTCCAAACCCTCCGCGCTAGGTACGCCCCTCCTCCGCATCAGAGGACCCCGCTTGCTAACCCAGACTCGCTAGTCTCGCCCGCAGACTCGCAAGTATTTCGCTTTCCCACCCTCCTCTCCCTTTAGATGTTTCTTTTTAATTATCACTCTATTAAACTCAAATACTTCCTACACGCTGCCTGCAATTTTCGCCTGCCTTGTATCCTTATAGTTCCTTTTTTCTTTTTTCGCTGTATCTCAATCTCTGCCCTGTCCCCCTTCTACCTTCTATCGCTGTATCGGAAGCTCATCAAATAAAAGAAGTCTTGGTTAGTGTGGCGCTTGGCGCCGAGTTGGCTACCCTGATGTCCCTCTGCGTGAACTCGGGTTCGGGTTCCCACCGGGTGCCGACAGCGCCCGTGCCGATTACCAGCAATGTCCACCGTTGCATAAGCAGTCCTGTGGGTGCCAATGGTTGCAAAAATGATATTAATGGTCATGCCTTTGACAGCATGCTTATACACAATTTTTACCTGCTGTTCCCGCTGTCTGCTAATGGTATATAGTGGATACCATCAATATCAAATATTAAGGCTAGATATTTAGGTTAGGTAAATACTGTATATTATGTAATATAATTGGTCTGGTCAGTAAGTAGCGGGCAGCTACTATAGAAATTATCCTCATGCTACCAAGAAGATATTCACGTAAAATATTCCAATTGTATGTTCCAATCTTTCTGTCTCGTGATTGTATTTCTATGAGTCTATTCGATAATTATAATCTACCGATCATGCTTATTTTTAATGTGACCGGTAGATTCTAGCCTCATGCCCGGGCACCAGTGGGGTATTCTCGATATCACCATGAAATATTCCCCCGGTACGTGCCGGGCTTTATGTCTTATAATTGACTATCTGTGAATTTATTCAATAATTATAGGCCATGCTCATTTTCAATGTGCCGGGTGGGTCCAGCCTCATGCCCAGGCACTGGTGGGATATTTTCAATATTACCAAAAAATATTCCACTAGAACAGTGCCGGTCTTTCTGTTTTGTGTTGTGTTTTTGGTGAGTGTATCAAAAAAATTGAGGCCGCTGTCTATGCTTATTTTCAATGTGATCAGTGCATTACAGCCTTATGCCAGGCTGCCAGCGGGATATTTCGGTAAAATATTCTATTGGCATATGCCGTTTTTTTATGTGTTTTAAGTTACTTTATGAGAGTTCATTAAATATCTATAGATTACCAGCCATGCTTATTTTCAATGTGACTAGCGGTATTCTTGGATTACAGTCTCAAGCCAGGTGCAACAGATATTCTCAGATATTCTCGGTAAATGATCCACCGGCATGTGCTGTATTTCTGTCAGTATTTGGCCTTATGTGATTCAATTAGATATTCCGATACTATATTCCCATTCTATGAAAATACAAGCAGGAATTAAATATGCGTCTCTCTTTCTTTTCCTCTCACTCCTGCCTTCAACTGTGTCCTTGTAATATTAATTTTAGTTTCCCAACTGTGACATCCAGTGACCGACTATATGCCTAATACACCCACCACTCTGAAATAATATTACAGAAAAAGCCACCGTTGTCTCTCACCAGGTGCTGCTGGTAGATACCAGCGGCCACCGGTGGCCACCACCGGCCGGACTAGTCGCAGGAATATTCCACAAATGCCCCTAGCGTAGACTCGTACATCATGTGGCGCGCTTGTTATGAGTCTACTCTTATCCCAAGAATAGGTTGGCTGAAAGAGTGCTAAGTATTTTAGGAAAGATATGATGTATCTGCTTACAAATTTCATCATCATCGTGGTGTTCTAATTATATTACTTACAGTTGCAGTATTTTCCTCATAAAGTTAGTTGACAGATATGCGCGAAGTAGGGAACATACACAATCGAAAGAATTTAAGTACTGGAACTGCCATTTAATTTGTCGTTCTCACCATCCTAAGTCTAACGCCAGATTGAACACCCGATCACAGATCTGGTGTCTATCATTCCTCGTGTCACTGTCAGCAAAAACTTTACAGGAAGGGAACGGTAATAAAGAAAATAATGGCTTACATCATCAATTTAAGAGATAATATAAATCGGTATATAACCTGAGATGATCGGCCCGGGGTGACAACACGCCCGGGTCTAGCTAAAAAGAGATGAACAGCAAAGGTCAGGATCGAATCCTTCAAATCTGTGTGCATCAGCCAACCCCACAGTCCTAGACATACCAGCCCTCCCGCATTTTATTGATTTTCGCCATAACCTGTTCATCGAGCGGATGCCTCTATTTTGATCTTATTAGCAATCAGCCAGGAGAACAAGAGCGGGATTGAGCGTATTAGGTGGAGAGACCGACCAATGCATTTCGGATCTTGTGTGTATTTAATAGTTTCTTTGTGCTTGATTGACTTAGCCTTTGTACCATACTAATAGCCTGCCGGATGCGCTCCCTGCGACTCATTCCCAAGGTTCCGAATCCTGGTTGCCCCCACACAAAGCCTCTTACTAGTACTTCCTCCCTAAAGTTCTCTTTCTGGTTCCCGGAGATCCATCAGAAGTTACGATGCCTCATTGAAAGGGATGTAGCTTCATACTCTTTGATAGGAGAAGATAATATTTGAAAAAAAGCTATTAATTGACCACCTCTATATTCTTCTCCGAGTCTTCAGACAATTCGCTCATGTCGGGCACCTTAAAAGGCCGAAGCCGATCGGTACAGCCTGTCGGCTTTAAGCTTTAGGAATAACCAGAGCATGAATTTCAGTTGATCTCTCAAAATCTCGGGGAATCCATTCTTGAACTTGACTCTATTAGGTTTATATATAATAGCGAGCGTCCATCGTACCGGTTGCAATGAGGGCGAAGGCACCAGTTTTAGTTATTTCTGTGGCCATATGGTCAGGTAGTGTAGATAAACAGAGTGCCAATGCAGGATACTGTCTGCCAGTAGAACGCATGTAGGTCAATAAAATGGTGCTTCAAAGAAAGGTATACTCATCATTTGGTGATCCTAGTGGATATGTATTGCATGGTAAAGACGATAAGAAGTAAATGGAGATACAGGTAGATGACCTCTTTCTTGCCAATCCCACAGTGCGCTTGGAATCATAATCACCGTGATGTACCTGTGCTACGTATTGCAAGATTAACTTGAAAGGGAAGCTAAATTGCAGAAGGCACTAATTTTCAGGAACTCATCGGATAAAATATTATTGTATGCATGGTGCAATACCAATTGTACTAGCTGATCATGATGCATCAGGTACTGCTACATCAGACCTGATGCATAGTTCTCACAATATAAAATTAACCTTCTAAGGAAGTGAGCTACGATTCAAGGGAGAGGAAATATTGATTTAGCTATTTAGTCATAATTCCATAGGACCTTTTATAATACCACTGGTCTTCGTTACCCCTTTGACAGGGTTCCGATTGAAATAATATAAATAATAACATCACGCTGATGGATGCGTACACGGATAAGTACTATATCTGAATAATTTAATTATCTCCTTAGACTGGGCCTGGTTGCTCGTCTTACCCGATGTACCAACACACATCGAAAATGCACAACGGCGTCTAAAACTTCCTTAGCACTAGGAACAGCTAGGGATCTTCTAGGGAAATAATGAGGTGCTAGGGGCAGCTATCCTCGCTAAGTCTCGCTAGTGAACTAGAAATGAATTCAGCTGGTTTGAACAACCATCAGCGTCAGTCTGGCACTTGTATCTTAACGCCGCACCATGACCTCCGCCCCGTGAGACTCTTCACAAGTAGTCATTTTCTGTTTTCTTTTACAATGCGAGACTAATACGGGCTATCTTTAGCATATAGCTTAGTTCGGCGGCAACGAAATGAATTCGCGTAGTCGTTGGCCACTGATACTAGCTGCCATGTTGTAGATTTAGGGGTTGAAGTGGTGAGTTTTCTACTGTATCATCTCCCACTGTCGCTCACAAATATTTATAGCGTCGAAAAGCATCAACATGCCATTCCATAAACCGAATTGCCGATCATGTTGAAGAGTGGTGAGTAAAATCGGAGCCTTGCGTCGATTTGAGTTGAATGGCCTCAGGTATGAATTTCAACCAATCCATAACTTGTGGAATAACTGAGTTTATACATATGAAGATAGGTTGCAAAAATTGGATGGGTTGTGTAAAATGTTCGCGTTACAGACAATTTCTCATTGGTAACTCAAACACTTTAATTTCCGCTCCCTATTCCCTATGTTCACTGCTTTTCATACTATTTACATGTCTAGGGAAATTAACATTCATTTTATATATGGTAACGGTAAGTTGTGAGCACAATTACTATATTACAACGATGCCAGTGGAGCGCAGTCGCCGTAACGTTAGTGTCCTGAGTAGACTGATTACTTTGATTCTATACATTACCCCACCGACGCTACTCCTGTATTTATTTACACACACATATATATATAACTTATCTTTTATTAATTCCCTGTTACCAACGGGCGATATAAATTAATAAATTGACATATATTGGAAGGATTCAATAGTGCAGCTACCAAGCTACGGACCGCTATACTTGCTATGATAGCCCTTCGTAGTCACTATCCAGCTAGCATAGCAGAAAAAAACTGAGACTTCTAAGGTGCTATGAGAGGTAGCATAGTGCAAAAAGATTATGGAGCGTATGGGAGCTAGGATTGGTACTCTAGCCTCTATAGCATTTGCCCGTTTTCCTGATGTGGCTACGCACATGGGACGGCGGCAACGTGTGTACTCTATGGGGATTTTTTACGAAGCCTTCTCCATGTTGGCATTCATGGTTAATCCTCCCCCTCCTCTTCCCTTAACAATATCCAAACGGAGAATGTACAATCTCCGATTTTGCCGGAAAGAGGACATCAGGAAACCTGACAAAGTCTAGGTAGTGCTAGGTGGTCTAGGTACCTGCCTAGCGTGTTTAGCGAATCCGCCGTTGCCTAGTAGCCCTAGCATGCTTAGCGAGAGCTTTGCCGACGTAGTTGGGTTAGCCTAGGTAGCGCTATCTAGCACATCGACGAGCTAGATAGGCATTTAGCCGCCCGTGTCAACTTTCCTGATGGATCCGAGTTAGCGAAACGTTGAAACGCAGGTTTGATATCATGAAAGCATGCGGTATATTATGCACTGTTCTGGAATTTAACTGCATCCTCTCCACCACCACCGCCACCACTACCACCGAGTCCTCCTCCCCGTTTCTCAATTCATTCTGTGAATTCTACCTTTCCGTCAAATTCTTTCACGCAATACACGGTCGGTACCACTTCAAGCTTTTGAATCAGCATGATTAATATTACCATTATCCTGTATTATAGCCAATATTACCCCAAGTACGGCTGAGTATACTAGTAGCTATCTCCAGTGCTATACTCTTTCTTGTTGGACCCAATATTTTTCGCAAGAATCTGATAGACAAAGCAGGCCATCCTATTCCTCCGGGCCCACCTCTAAGATATGCCTTCCTACGTCAATATCCTGAACGAGCACTCCATGTCTGGGGTCAGAAGTATGGATCGATATTTTCGGTATGGATGGCAAAACAACTATTCGTTGTGATCAACGACCCGAAGGTAGCTCGGGATCTCCTAGTAGTGCATGGGGCAAATTTCTCAAGTCGCTGGTCATACTTCATGAAAAACCAGACCATTCTTGCTGGAGGGGCTATTACAGCTGCAGGGTATAATGATAGCTGGTATGTAAATTGGTGGTGAATGTTGTGCAACACCTTAAATTCCCTCCATAGGAGAAAACATCGCAGGATTGCTATGCAAATGCTGGCCCCAAAGGCCATCGAGGGATATAGTGATGTACTTGACGTCGAAGCGCGGGTACTTATCCGGAGTCTATATGATGCGGCTGAAGGCGGGATGTTGCCAATAAACCCAGCGGCGCATGTCGGTAGATTTTCATTGAAGTATGATATATTCGTTTTTTGCTCGGTTGAAAGCTTACTATGAAACATTCACAGCAACATGTTAGCACTTAGCTTCGGTTTCCGGAGTTATTCCGCCACAGATCCCTTAGTAGTTAAAGCACTGGAATTAGGACACGAATTTATGCAGTTAACAGGTGAATCTTCCATATATAGTATTAGAAGCTTATTAATCAAGTTCCAGGACCGTGGTCAAATATCATTGACTTCATTACTCCTCTACAATGGATCCCCACACGAATGCGCTCGCGCGGCCGTCGTCTGCATACAGACTTTATGGAAGTATACGGTGGACTGATGCTGGAACTTAAGAGGAAAATGGACGCAGGAGAAGAAGTACCTGATTGTCTTGTGAAATCTCTCTTTGAAAACCAAACAAAAGAAGAGCTTAGTTGGCAAGATATGTGTTTTCTTTCTATCGCTTTCACGACCGGGGGCGTGCATTCTGTAAGCATCAGAGTAGTGATCATGATTTCGGGGAGAAGCCTGCTAACTATATGCGCAGACGTCTGGAATTATTCAGTGGTTCCTAGCACTCATGCCTTCCCACCCTGATGTTCAGGCTCGTGCTCACGAAGAACTCGACAAGGTTGTCGGCCGTGACAGGTGGCCTACCGCAGAGGATGAGCAGCAGCTCCCTTACTTACGTGCAATCATCAAAGAGGTTTATTGTTATTTATACGCGCACTTCTGTTGGCTGACCTGATCTGGAATAGCTTCTTCGCTTTCATTCACCATTTTGGATGGGTATTCCTCATTGCTCCGAAAAGGATTTCGTCTATAATGACATGTACATACCCGGGGGTACGGTTGTGGTATTGAACGTTTATAATCTTCATCACAACGAGGAACGGTATCCAAATTCGTGAGTCATCCAAATACCATATGCAACGGAGAAATATCTCAGGCTGACTGCCATTTAGATCGGCCTTTATACCGGAACGGTTTCTTGGAGACGAGCTCAGCTCCTCAGATTCCTCGAAACTAGCAGATCCGATGAAACGTGATCACTGGGCATTCGGCGCCGGGTAAATAATACTCTCTATTTTGTTGACTTCTATTCATAATGTTCTCTATTCGATACTAGTCGTAGGATATGTCCTGGTATGGCTGTAGCTGAAAGAGAGATTTGGCTAGTAATCTCGCGACTTCTCTGGGCATTCAATATTTCTGGAGTTGCTGGAGAACCTATCTCGCTCGAAGAGTATGAGGGGAATTCTGGAAGGACACCTTTGCCATTTAGAGTGAAGCTGGAACCCAGACACGCAAACCTCGAGAATCTGATGCCAGATCACGAGCCGTCAAACACTTGTCGTTAAACTTTCATATCCTCTGACAGGTTCGACAGAACACGTTTAACCATAAGGATAGAGGGTATAATAATTTCCATGTAACTTGTTTATTGTGTTTATCTGATATTTATTGTAATAAATGTGGGAGCAGTCATTTCCTAGAGTTCAAACAATACTAGTGAATATTATTTTATCTGCAAAGTGCTGGAAACCTTAACCAAGTCTCAAGGGGAATATTTTCGCGCCTTGGAAGGCGGGAAATTCGACAGGGAATAATTAACTCGATTATTTTCGCCAATGGACAGATTTGCTTGCATCTGCTAACGAAGGGAGAACCACTGGAAGAGAGCGGGAGTCTATACTATAATAGTTAGAGTCGTGCCCCAACCCTAAATTTTCAACTACCTTTTGGCAAGGGCCCCACTGAGACGTTTGGCCAAGTCTCAATTCCCACGTTTTCGCTTATTATGGGAGACTCGACTCCAACTATTTTCGTGATGCCTCAGAGAGCGGAAGGAAATTGACGTTCTATTTATGGCTGTCCAATATTCGGGAGTTCCCGGTACGCGTCGCGCGCGTGAGAATTTTCCTTGTCCTCTGCTTCAACTTCAAGTTGTCCTGTTTCAGTCGCATACCTATGAAGTAGCATGGTAGCGATACGAAATCCGTTTACATATACCAATATTACGACTCTTTCTCCTCCATTACTAGTACGGCCCGTTCGATTTGCAACATGAATATTGTCCCAAAAATCTCTTATGCATCTGGTTGGACCGTGGCGCCATAATGCGCTCTTTTCGTCCGCCCTGATAGCTTTGATAGCTATCAGTTTGATGCCGAAGACAATAAAATCAACCAACTCGTCATTGTCTTCATTGTGTCGGGCCACTTCCTTTCCACGCTGAAGCAAACCTTCTAAGGTTGTCAAACAACTGACTCGACATTCGAGTCATGCTGAGCCGTAGTGCCTATTTCCGAAAACGTCTTCTAGCTTTAGGTAAGCGTTCGTCTCTAGACTGTTCTTCATTTCTTGCTATGTACCTCAGGCGCGGCTAATAATGATTTTCTGGAAGTGTTCACTTTCGGCCTTTTGTTCGGCCCCATGTCAGTGGCGAACGTCACTCTGCCACTCTTCGTTGATTGCTTATTCGTGAATAGGATGATATTTTTGGAATTGGTTACTTACATCAACGCGATTCTAGCTTGTAGTGCCAGCTCCAGCAAACGCAGTCGTACGTGGTAATATTACATCTTATCCGCACTGTCTCATACTGAGAGAATGTCTGTTTACAGTTCCTTTACTCTCGTCTTTGGTCTCTGCCAGAGTGAATAGTTAAGGTAATCAAGATGAGTAATCAGCTATGAACGGCTCGGAAGATGTGAGCGGTTTATCGATTCTTCGGCCATTTACTTTCAACTCATCGGAACGATGTTGTTCAGAGAGATTTGGCAAGTAATATAATGGTATGGATTGGACGAAAAACGTCTCACTTCTTACGGATGAAGGAACTTGAAGCGGTCACTGGCAACAAACATTTGATTCTCAAAGTACGGAAACCCGGCACGCTTAGGCCTAGAAATTATTACTAATTCGCTGTTTGACAGTATATTTCCTCGAAATAATCTGTAGCATCTACGATGAAATACGCTCCACTGCGTGCTAGAAGTTGCTAGAAGTGGCTTCAGTCTGCTACGATCTTTTTCTCGGGCATTGAGGCATTTAACGATTTTTCACAGATCTCTATAAACTGAATGTCTACTTTCTCAGATATCATGGGGAATGTTTGAGACGGAATATGATTTTAAAGTCCGGTACAATCTCAGTCCCACTGCTCTCTGGAAATATTCTTTGTCTCAGGAATTTTTCTCTCTAATTCTCTTGACTATGCAAACTTACTATCCAGACATCTATCACGTTCCATTCACATCGACAGAAGCGTAGGACAGTTATGGATGTTATACAAGGATATTCCATCTTTTTCAAGCTACCTGCGGCGCTATAAAAGCATTGCCTCAGCGCTAAACCCTACTACACCCTCAGTGAAATAAATGGACTATCTGTGTTTCAATATGACCAACTGATAGAGCAGTCACTGCCGTAATTAAAATTCATTCGGACTTAAACAAATAAGACACCTCTATTGTAGTGCGACTCTACAATGCACGATATGTAAGTAGCCGATATTTATAGGGATGCAGAACGCTGTACAGAATTTTACATAAGTAAATCGATTGATGAAGAGTAATGGTGTGAAACAAGCTTGTCCATGAGGCTGCTATACTGAGCATGACCTAGTGTGATCTAAAAATCTACGTCGGTGCATTGTCTACTACATAAGACCCCATGATATTAACACCACAATACCGAACTTTCCTTTTAAACGTAATTACTAGAAGAGTTGTCCCTCTACGCGTTCCCATACAGTTAAAATGGACCCGGACCGCTATGAAGACTCCTTGGTGGTAGTATCCGATATAGGTTGTTTGTGTGATTTGCAATGTGCGCAGTTCCGACAGACCGGCTTTGAAGATGGTGTGATAAGGGGATTAGGGCTGGCCGTCGACGAATCCTGCCTGGTAGATGGTATTAGAGTGTCGGCCGTTGTCAAACTTGACTGTCTACTTCCACCCTCCTTTCTATACTCCTCGATCTCTTTAAGAAGCTTCTCGGTATCCGGCATAGCAGCATCCGGAATTGTCATTGAATCGGAGTGTAGGAGACCGAAGCTGCGTGTGAAGGGTGTGCCAGTGGGTGGCGGGACGCCTAAGCAATTTCCCGGAAGATGGATTAGGGAGCGAAGAGATGCTCGTTGGAAAGGAGAAGTAGATGAGCGTAGGACGATGCTGAACATAGTTGATTATAATATCAAATGGGGGTAGGGAGAAAGCAACCATTTATAGCGACGCTGGGGGTTACGTACGGTCCGGGACCGGAAAATACAGCATCCAAGTCACACGGTCACGAAATCCTTTTACCCCTTTACGCAATTTCTTGCAGAAATAGCGAGCTCATCGATAGCCATACTTCAAGTCAAAAGAAAACAACATGGTAGTACATTTCAAACGCATATGGAAGCTAAATACATTGACTATACAACAGCCACTGTGACGCTTCCAATGCCATCGTATAAACTCAGAAATAAAACGCATGGGGAAAAGGGTTAGGTCTTCAAAAGACGCAAATATCGTTCTGGCTCAGGCCGCAGTTCATGCATGCTGCAGGCTAGAAAAAAGAAAGATTAATAAACCAATTGAGCACAAACCAGTGTCATATGTACTTACGAGGTCTCCATCGACGCATAGGTCGGGAAGGCCGGGAAAACTGGCTAAAGTACTGGCAAAGCAAGTAGTTACCCCCACAGTGTTTTTTATAGGTACTAATGAAAATCAAAGCGGCTTAGTTGAAAGAGAACCGATGAGATTGAAAGATGACTTACAATTAGACACGCAATCCTCGAAATCGGCGGCGGCCTCGGTCGAAGTGTCAGCGATCGCATCGGACAAGGCGGTGACGCATTCTAGTTATCGGCCGTTAGAGGAGGAAAATAACTTTTTGTTTTTATACCGGACATACGAGATAGGATGCAGACCTGCCTCTTGGAGGGAACGCTAGCTTGGACAACAGCGAGCAAGCCGACGAAGAGAGCAGAGAGCTTGAGGGAAACCATTGTGTAGATGAGTCGCTTAAAAGTAACAGGTGGTAGTGGAGACTGTTTCTTCACTGAGGATGTAGCAACGAAAGAGCAAGGTTTTATAGCCTTTGTGCGCAGCTTTAAAAAAGAACTTCCGCAAAGGATATCCATAACAGTTCTAAACGCATATTTCCACCGGGTAAGAATATACTAGCTGCCTGGGTATTAGGTTTGCATAGTCAGGAAATTGAAAGACAAAAAGGGTGAATGAGGCCGGAGTAATGGAAGAGGTTATGCATCTGGCTGACAGAACTTACTATTAGTTTCCTATGTCAAACGTTCTCCATGGAATCAGCTTCGAAGCTACCCTATCCCATCTGTAGAAATCCGTGGATTTGTATCCCGTATTCTTATCCCCCAGACATTATACCGTAGACCGAAGCCTTATATTTTAGCTATTTTATTCGCATAAAGGATCACGGATGAAGTTATCGAACAAAAGCAAAATAACTGACATATGGTACGAGTCAGTAATGCCTGATAGACATGCCTTGATGGCGAGATTCCATACCTTGAGCTAAAAACCAACGCGTTCCGTCTAACTAGCAATTGGTACGAGTCAGTAGTGCCTGATAGATGATTCTTCAAGACGACTAGATTCCATACCTTGAGCTAGGAGCCATCTCCGAACCAACTTGAACGTGTTCCGACTAACTACCAAGTATCTCTAACAACATCCTTCGGCATGACGACCATGAATTGAATCCCTATTACTTCTATATTCATGACATCAGTGCATCTGAAAAATGTTACATCGGTCTAGTAGTTGCAAATCTTTTAACTGTTCGTGACTGTGTTCAGCTGCATGGGTGTTTCGGCGAGTCCTCTGCATTCCTTATATTAAACTATGCTGAGATAGGAGTAATAGTATCCTTCTTGAAGCAATCAGTAAAATAAACCAAGGTGCACAAACGCACCAATGGGCTTAAAGTAGAGTTCTTCGGCATCTTCATTCTGAATCATGCCATGGCATCGCTCGACATCCGCCGGAAATCTATACCAGGTGATCTAAACAAGTTTAATATTTTCCAAGTGTATCATGCTCACTTGAAACGATGCTTGATATCCACATAAAATTCCTCAAGGATATACCATACGATTGTATTCCAGAAAGAAGAAATGCCACCAGGGTAAACGCGCCTAGAAAGATCTTAACCCAATGTTATGTTCTTGATTCATCCCGCCACTCTGAAATCCCGAAATATTGAGTAAAGGGTCTTCTAGAAGAAACAATCGTTGCTGGCTCAGTCAAAGCTGTGGAATAAGATACAAACCATGTACGGATGCTTTCAACGGAGCAGGCACTACAAGATATGTAGAAAGAACCCCGTTGGTATAATCCAAAATCATCACCAAATAGGACAACACAAATCGTCAACGTTTGAGGGCACTGGCCATAATGATTTAATCCACTATATTACCATCATGAGAATCCGCAGCAGGATCAACGCGGTTCCTGCGGCCTTAAAAAGTAAATATAGTATATAACATACGCTTGATCCTCAACTAAGGAACGTTTTCCGGAAGTGGGCACTACGCCTGTACAGTGTGACTTCGGGTCAGAAGGCCTCGGGCTTCCTTTTAATTGCTTTGCCTGTGAACTTTGAAAGTTTAAAACGTAGCGATGGCGAGCTGGTTAATCTAATTAAATGATTACCTTCTGGAATCAATCGGGATCAACGTTAGTCTCATGGATGGATGGATGAAGCTATAGATGCGAGAAGGACATGCCTGCGTGCTTTCAGAACCGGCTTGAAGACTCCTAGTGACATCTTCAATTGAGTGTAAAAGGTCTTTTCTAGAAGCGTCGGAGAGACAGTGATAAAGTACTAAAGCATCATACTTTAGTCAATTATGAATGGATGGGGAAGAATTCCCGGGGTAGGTTACGATATAGGTGTGCAGATGCTGAAAGCTATGTAGTACGTCAGTTTTCGGACAAACTACTAACAAGATAGATAATTACCTTGACAATAACATCCAACTCTCCTATTCACACGAAAATAACAAAACATAGAGATGGTTATCAATAAGCACTCTCATGGGTCGTTGATCTGGTAAATCTGAGGTGAAGGTTGGAGCCAAGATGACATCGGCGCTAAGTAGCTTTCGGCGATAGCCGAGGTTGGCTTCTCGTCAGCGGGTGACAATGAATAAGGAATGGCTAGAGCTGTTTGGGGTAATGGAAGACAGAGAGCAATAACGGTATATGTGTCTCTTTAGCAACAAAAGGAACTGAGACTATAAGGAATGATTTGGTACCTTTTGTTTCCATCAAAGTCGTCCTGGAGCCAATCTATAGACCTTCCTTGACAAAATTACAAACTCTCGAATTCTACACAAACTGCGTCAAAAGTACTAGTGTCTCCAAAATCATAGGGGCATATCACATCGTTGATGAATTGTCTTTCTCTATTATTCGTTATCAACAATATCGTAAGCCCTAAATACCGCATTCAGACTCAGACTTAAGCATACTTCTTCACCACATCCCCCAATACCTTCCACGTACTCCCCTTCGTATCCCACCCCTCCCCTTTTCCCTGTCCCCATACTCTTAAATCCCACTCACCACCGAAACTCAGCATTTGCCCACTAATATCCGTCGCATTATACGCAGTCCCATTCTTCTTTATATCCGCCAAGTAAGTTGTAAACAGCTGCCATCGCGGAAGATAATAAGTCCCCACAAGCCCTGCCCATTGCTTCGAGGCGTAATCGTTGATTTGCCCGGTTGGGCCCCAGAGAGTGACTTGGTTGCGGGCGTTATATTCTAGGTATGCCGCGTATGTGGCGTTCTTGGGGGATTGGGCCCAGTCACGGGCTTGTTTGATCCAGGTGCTGAGGAGGAAGTCTTTATTTGTGTATAGGAGGTCGTCTAGGTCAGAGAGGATGGTGAGAAGGGGTTTACTTGCTGATGTTATGTCCGGTGAGGTGGAATTGGGTGAATTATAAATAGTGATGAGGGTATTGTAGACGTCGACGAAACGATTAGCTAGTAGTTGACGGCCGAGATCGACTACGTCGTGAGCGAATTCGGGAGAGTTGAGCAGGAGAGGGTTCTTATTGGAGGCCTGTAATAAGAGGTTTAAAGCGGGAACGATTGACGAATTGGTGTCGTAGAATATTTTCGTGGGATGATGTCCTCCTTGACCTGTAAGCCCAGAAATGGCAGGAGCCAGTTCAAGAATGCTTTTTACTGTTGCCTGACTATTGGTGTCCGAATTGTTATAAACAGTCGCGCCTAGAATTGCCCATGCCTGTTTAGCTTCGCTAGGGAGATTCTTGACGACATAACGGCGTGCCGCCCAAGATGCGATGTAGGAAGGAATGTCGATGGAGGTAGAAGACCACGCCTGATCGAGGAGAATATCATAATCGATGTCGTTCCCTTCTTGTCCTTCCATTGTAAGTCCGATTCCCTTCATGGAACTTCCAGTGGAGCTAAGAGCTGCGATAGGAGCGGCAGTGACGTTGATCAAGTTGCCTTCGAAGCCTTGATTCCCGCCATAGTCGTGAAGTTCACACCAGATCCACGTCTTGCCGAAATAGGACTGAGTACGTTGCCTGTAAATCATATTTAGCTTGATTTAAGAAATAATGAAATAACTCTTTACCATTGTGGTTGTGCCTCGCTATACAAATCCAAAATGATCATCCCATCAGGGTCCGTAACGCCGCTCAAATACGCTGAAATACGATCAAGGTTCCAAAAAGCCGAATCACTAAAGAATAGCCATCCTTGTGCCATCCAAATTGCTTTAGGATCCGCGGCGCGCAAGCTGTTAAACGTATTCGAAGAAACATTGCGCAGGTAATCCAAGTCGCCACTGAACGGCTCGTTCTCGTTATACTGGTCCAAAGTGTAGATGTGCGAAACGTCGCCGTAAGCTTGTTTTTGCTTCTTTATGAATGAGGTTTGGATTTGAGAGAATAGAGGATCAAAGGGATCGAGGAATTGATCTTGTGTGAGGTTCGTTGGGAATCCGCTCCACTGGCTGCCGGTGACGATAGAAGCGTTCGGATACAGCTTCGCAAGAGCGCGGGGGACGAATCCAGTAAAGGAAGGTAAAACCGGCGTCATCCCCAATTCAACCATCCTTTGGATAATCTGTTTTTGCAAGGTGAACTGGTCGTTAATCCACTGTGCTGGAAGAGCCCCGCCCCAGTTTCCTTGGATATTCCCAAAACGGTTCCACGCTTGGAAAGCAGGCCCAGAGAGAAAATCAGATATATCGGAATCTGTTAAGCCGACTTCGCGGAAGACTTGGAGGAGGATGTATTCGTAGCCGACCCAGGAGAGAGGGAGATTTGTCCCCTTCAGTGCCATCCAGTCGAGGAGGTCGGACCATTGGTCGAAGTGGTAGAAGGCGGTTGTGTAGCTGAAGGTTACGGTGTTGAAATGATACCTGTACGGGACTATTGATTCGCCTTTGAGGGATTTTCCGACTTGGGGGAGAGGAGAGGAAATAAGGTGGAGATTTGATCCTGTCCAGGATATGTCTACACCGCCGTATTGGGTTAAGTACCTGTGATACAAGGTAAATATTCCTTAAAATCATTTCGAAGAATTGGTGGCTTACGTATAAAGACCTCTGGAGCATGCGCTGATCGTTGTGCATTGAACTTTAATAGCGCCTTTCTTAATATCTGAAATGGTAAAGGCATCCCCAGTTCCATTCGTCTTCTCAAAAATGAACGAATCAGCATGCGATGGAATCTTGCGCTTCACGAGATTCCTGACGCCATCCAATCCATCCGCAGAGGCTCCACGTCTCGAGATGCTAAGCCCATCGCTGACCACAGTGTAGACGAAAGCCGATAGAACGAGGGATAGAACCTTCATCCTGGAGTCAGATAAGGATTGAAGGAAGGTCGTCAGTAATTAGTAAAGGGTTGCATACTGAAGCGGCTTCCTATAAATATTAATCGGACGGAAGGGAGCGCGAGTGTGCTACGAGGCCGTCACGTGTGTGGAGAAGTGTGGAGAGCATACGGGTATGCAGAGTTGCGCGCGTCTGTCGAACGTTGCTTGAGTGCACTGTCGTCCGGCATCTCGGAGGAGTTGATTCACGAGATCTGGCCATGTCGTCACCCAGCCTCAGCTTAAATCTCCCCTATAATGTCTATTCTGTAAAAAGCTTTAATTGTAGCTGCATAAATGTTATATTTTGGATAGAAGGGCAACCAGTTCAGTTTTAACTATTCTATAGAGCAACGGTTCTCTCTATGTCATGTGTTCCCTTCGAAAGGCTTCAAATAAATAAGTAACGACGAAAATCATAATAGGTTGAGTGCTAGTACTTGGTCCTTCTTGAAAATTTAAGCAAATGATATACTCCATATAGGGAAGATTGGGAGGTGGTAGGGTCACGGTCGAGTGAGACGCTGATACTTATGTTGGAATATCATGACATATTGCCTGCCTCGGTAATTAAGCATGATGTTAATGTCATATGTACCTCACCAATGTATGATATATACTTATGAGTAGTCTGGGGTTCCTTGATACTCGTAAGTACTGTTTATTATATTATATAAGCTCTACCTCCTTTTTCCACCAGCTCCTCTCCTCCCGGTGTTGAGTCTTTGTTCAGACACTTGTTTGACAACGATATATGGCACACGACTTACCTCTGCGCAGGTGTACAAATTCAATAATTGTGTTTGAAATCCTATGTAAGGCTCGCCGCTCCCATTGAATAATTATTAGTTAGTGAACATTCTTAGATAAGTACCAATCCCATTAAAAAATCTGGGGGTATCCCTAACATACACATTGCAGTAATAACACATCTAATCAACCTGATTTTGGTGAGAAAGCCTCGGAGGGGGAGCATCGTTCTGCGGCGTATGTACTCTACAAAGGGTCCCTGACGGCGCGGTCCGGCAGGCCAGATTGGGAACGTCAGTTATCGGGACGGTAGCGATCGACTATTACCTGAAAATGAATTTACCGTCATTGCGCGATATGGTGGCGGCGATAGTATTTTGGACCGATGGACACTGGAATCTTAGTCGGGTGGGAAGTTCAGCTTGTTATTCGGGGAATTATTATTCGACCTTAGGAAAGAGACATACTTGAAAGGTACACGTACGGGGAATCAACAATCTTCACCATTACGTTCGCAGGGAGCGCAGGGTCGGTAATGCCAGGCTATAGCACATCCTGGCACGTCATATGTGGTACCTGTTTAATTTATCGACATTTTTTTAATTAGCGTTTATGCCTTCATGTGAATCGAGATTTTGAAGAAAATAAAACGCGCCCGATAGAGGATGAAAGGGAACAAGTCTTAGAGTTCATACAAAGACCAGAGCTCATGGTGGCTACAAAACGTACTGTGAGACAGAAAATGCCTATCTATTTAGCCACATGAGCACCATATATTATGTACATGGCAAAGTAAGAGACCGTGTGGTGGCGAGTTGGTTTCTGGGAAAGCGGATGAGACGGAATGACACTCACTTTACTTATATATTGGTAAGTATGCGAGCATGTATCCTTAATGTCTTCAAATAAATATTCTCGATGGTGCATAGAAAACGTAAGATGCCAAAGCGTGAAACTCGAGATGTTGACATGTAGGTCGTACGGCGCCTGCTTGTTGTCAAGTGAAGTGCTGCAGTTGAGCCGTGAAATCCGACAAGCCACAAGAAGTGCAAGCTGTATGAGAACGAAGCAAATCATGATGACGAGTGAAATTCTATCAAAACAGAGCACCACGGACCTCAATCAAGCTGCATATCGAGGCGTCGTTTGACAAGACGCATGTGCATTGTGGTAGACCCACACATTCACCCTTTTCCGGATAAAGACTAAGAACAGTAATTCGATATTTGCATGCTTGAGAGAGACTGATAATGATATCGAATAAGTGCAATTGAAGCCAGTAGTTCAGCGGGAGAAGCGGCGCTGACATAAGTGGCAATGGCAACCCTCAAGGGTCCACAGGTCACAGCAACGACCGCACCGACAGCACCTGTTCTGCTTTCGACGTTCTCAACAGCCCCAACGTCGTCTGCCTCCCTAGCACCTTTATCCTTTTTCTTGCTACATCCCCCTACACTCCTTATTTTCTTATCTTTTACTTCTTTTCACTACCATGTCAGTTATGGTCGAGCCGCGCCGGCCTTCACGGCAAGACACTTTCGACCTACGCAACGATATCCATGTCGATGAAGGCCTTCACCGCACTCAAAACGATACCCCAAGCCATGCCTCCGACGAGGAGCACTCGGTGCTGGAGGATGATTCTTCAAATGAAGACAGGGACGGCGAATACATGGATGATGATGATGGCTCGTCTTCCCTTTCGATACCCAACGAGTCAATTGATTTCGACCTCGTATACTCTCTGCACAATTTTGCCGCAACGGTGGAGGGCCAGGCTAGCGTCGTGAAGGGGGATAGCTTATACCTGATGGACGATAGCAACAGTTACTGGTGGCTGGTGCGGGTGCTCACAACGCAAGAAGTAGGCTATATACCTGCTGAAAACATTGAAACCCCATTCGAACGTTTGGCTCGGCTGAATAAACACAGGAACGTCGATGTGAGTACTTTGGCAGAAACCGCTCAAAAGTTGTCCATCTGATCCCTGCTTAGCTTGCCTCTGCTACTCAAGAAGAACTAAGGGTTGGCTCCTCTCGAGACGCAGAGATATTGAGACTTGAACAACGTCGAATCGTCCCATCACGAGCCGCCGATCGAAGGACGGTTATCTTTGGAGAGTCTTCACGTGTCTTTACGTATCCGCCTGCTGTCTGGCATACGGACGACGAGGATGGCGATTGGGACGACGATGATATGGATTATGACGAACCGTACGAACAAGATCTGATCACGGATGAAGACGGAGCTCAGAACGATGTCCTCGATAATATGGAACCTGACGACGGTATGAGTTGGGAGGGTAACGCCGTGGAAGAAGAACGTGCTCATGCGGCGGCGATAGCGGCAGCAGCTACAGCTGGCCAAGGTTCCGCCTCACCAATTTCACCCATTGTTCCAAGTAATGCACCAGCTCCCATTCAAACACAACAACCACCTCCTGTCAGCGTCTCTCCCCAACCCAACGGCCTCGCATCAACACTGCGCCAACAAACATCGAAAGAAAGACTATATGCCGAAGCCCAATCCCAACCCCAACAAATCCTAACTCAACCTCAAACCCAGCCCCAGAACGGTGCTCCCTCCCCTATCTC
>KN837136.1:262462-272775 GCA_000827215.1 Sphaerobolus stellatus SS14 | reverse complement strand
GAAAAGAGAAACGTACCCGGAGCGATACTGCCACGAGTTATGAGCACCAAAGTCTGCGACAACGAAGTACCACTGTCATCATGTATAAGCTATGGAAAGCAAAGAACGAAAGAGAAATGTACCTTGGCAATACGACGAGTGACGGACCAACAATAACGAGGCGCCGGGGTATACTTAGGAAGCGTAAGTGATGTGCAGCGAAGGAAAAAAAGAAACCTACGTGTTTGACCCAAAGCGACGCCATGAATAAATAAAAACGAAGGTAGGAAATGAGCGAGTATTAAGAGTAGCCTGCAAAATCTCAGTAAGCGTCCGGAAAATTAAACGGAATACTTACGTTGTATAGAATGGATGCCCTAACTACTAACCAATAGAATCCTAAAGCAGGTGTCCACCATACTGTAGGAAATAATGAGCTGAAGAAGCAGACAGGACCACCAAAAAGAAAACGTACATCACTCAAGTAAGTTATCGACACTAAGCTTGTCCTTGTTGACTCTTGAGGCTTGGGTGGTCAAGGCGGCAATACAGAGGCCAAGGTTCTTCGAGAGAGTCTCGAGGACCTTACGGCTGACAAGGATGTTGCTAGCTTTACCCGCAGCCTTGCTCTTAGTGGAAGAGACATTCTTGGGCTTGGCCGCCCCCGCTGTGAAGTCTTAGACAAAGAGATTCACACTGTACCGCCGCTTCACGTCCCTCTAAGCTCCCTCAACTCAAGACAACCACAGCGGCGGCGGCCAAGCCCAAGAATGTCTCTTCCACTAAGAGCAAGGCTGCGGGTAAGGCTAGCAACATTCTCGTCAGCCATAAGGTCCCCGAGGCTCTCCGTAACGCGGCACGATAGTAGGGCAGGACAAGAAGATGGGGAACTCCCTCGACGTTAGAGGACCTTATATACGGTTTCGACGCGTGTGAAAGGGAGAAAAGAGCGGGACCTTGGTACCCAATGCTGCGTCTGCCGCGTCCGGGTTTCTAGACATCAGTGAAAGACCGGGCGGAGGCCAGGGTCCCCAACCCTAAAGCTAGACCAGGATGCTTTATTCTTTCACATTCTTCTTTTTCATTTATAACAGCAATTTATCAAGTCTTCTTTATAATTAATCGTCCGATTTATTACCCCGCCGTCACGAAATAGGAAGGTGTGGATCCCCTTATGGAGGGAAGTGTGGCCACCGCCGCAGATAACGAGCAAGCATGTTGTAGAAATGAACACCTATTTTTGAAAATAATGAGTAGTGTTGAATGATTTAACCAAAGATATAGTCAGACATACCTCCTTTATTGTTCTAATGCCCATTAACTCCACACTAGCTCCACCAAGCACCTCCGCACTAACGCCTCCCACTCAAGCACCTCCCGGTGCAAGAAAAAAATCCACAATGCCTGCCATCTCTCATTCTCGACTGCACGGCTAGCTCAGCCTGCGTGCGATCATCACGAACGAGAGAAGATGGAAGGAAAGAGGTACAATGGAGAATACTTAATTATAACTAAATGCGTAAATTAAGGCAAAGCGGTCGCCTTCAAGAACGTTTGGGAGGAGAGGATGGGAGAGATGTGGCACGCGCTTCGAGTCAAAAGAAATAATATAATCGACGCGTTGTTTAATATCACGTGAGCTAAAATACGCGTTGAGTCACAGTCACCGTCACGACGACGGCCAATCGCTGCTCACAAAGTAACCCGAACGGCTTTCGACACAATCGAATTTGGCATGGCTTGCTGGAGTAGTAGAACATGCCTAGCCATATCATATCACGGTCTTGAGAGAAAATATAGTCCTTTGGCTGGGTGGGGAGTGTAGGGTTTCGGCGGTGGATGTACGTATGTCGAGTTCGGGGTATTTTGGTATGTTCCCCTATCTTCCTTTCGTTGCGTCTGTGACGTTAATCGTTGTGCCTTTAGCCTTTCCCGTTTCTCCCAGGTTGTCCATTCAGTAGTCAATAGGCAGTCCATTCGACAATTCCGATGTAGTTACGACGACTAGGCATGGGAATAGAAATTTATCTCACGGCGATATCACACTTTGGCTCCCTCCTCGACTCTAATAATTCGATCTCAATCATCACCTCCAAATACAATCATCCGCAAACTCCGTTCAGGTTCTAATTCTCCTCGGATAGCCAGTCGACTCTCTCATTTCACCACCCACCCCCGAAATACACACCCAATCCCAGTCCCATCCGATATAATTCAGCTCCCCGTACGTCTATCTACGCCACTCAAGTTTTTAAAACTAACTTTCATTCCATCGTATTCCATTCTTGACTCGACACTCAACACCTGTCTACTCGAGCACAGTAACATATGCTCAAATGAAAATATGAAGCACCGTTGGGATTGGTTCTTTTGCGGCAAGTCACTTTCTACAATTGCACTTCTCCTCGAGCGCGCGACCGAGTGAGGAGAAAACACTTTCGCTGATCTGTGGTGAAGAATTGGGGCTTCGGATTTTTTTTATTGAATGCCTGAGAGGTCTGAGGACGGGGATTTTTATTTAGAAGCACGCGCCCAAGGTACTCTTCTCTGATAGGTATCCTGGTGTACAGCGGAATGCATATATGTTCCACTGCACATCTAACTTGTGAATTAAATAAAGGTATATGCTGCCGAATCCGTGGACACGGTACATCCGGCTATTCAATGGAAGCATTTCCGATATCTGCACTTTGACGTTTGTTTCGAGAAGTTACTATCGTGCCACTAATGGGTTCAAATGGGAGATAGATGAAACCAACGTATCGGGCATACATGGAGATAGAAGTTGGATAGCTGCTGGGTCACTATTAACTGATTTTAACAGGAAAGCTGGATCGGTCTCGGGGCGCAGCGAGTTAAATCCTGCCAGATCTAGTTATTTTTGCCATTCTTGGGATTGAGGCAGTAGAGCTGATAAACTAGATATAAGTGGAACTGGCAGGTGACGAATAGAGATGGTTGAAATGGTACGGAATTAATCGTTATGTATCCGTCAATATGATTGCAACACTGCGTACATAATCCCTCTACTGGTAGATCTGTAGATCCATCTGGATATTAGGAATTTGTTTTATAAATCTATGTCATCCATTATCAAGTCCTTAAAAATACATTTGTCATGACTGTCTCGGGGAGGGATCCACTGCGTTCCATATTTCTAATCGCGGACTCAAACTGCAGGGACTCTGGCCCGTGCACAGGGAAACTCGAATAACGTTTAGTAAAATAAGGTAGGATTACATGTTTACACGTGACGGGTACATTAAAAGGCTATATAGGGAGGAGAAGAGGAGACTGGAACACTATCGCCCCTTTCCCTCCTACCACCACCATCCCCTCTTCCCTTCCCCTCCCGTCCATCCATCCATCCATGTCCATCTCCCTCCATCCCCATCCTATTCGACATCCACGGCTGTCGTCCCTGGCTGCCGTCGACATCACTGTCGCCCTTCCTCGCCGTCTTCGACTTCACCGCCGCTTTTCATTCGAAATTCAAGTACTCATTCAGGTGGGTCCAGCTTCCTCTCGCTCTCTTTCTTCGCGTTCGTCGTCGCCTCTTTCACGCCATGCATGGCCCCTTGGCTGTTCTTCGGAATCGTCCAAGGTCTTGGCGCTGCAATGTAGAGCGTGTACGTTACAAGATAACTTCGCCACAACAGCCCTCCTTTGTCTTACCCCCTATGCTTAGCAGCCCTGATGTCAATCATTGGGTCCCCGGGGCGGGTAACATTGTGATTTCCATGCGGTCTAGGCATTATGCCGATCGCTCACTCACTGGAGGTGTATTAAATTCCCTCCTTGAGTTGGCATATGGCTCCTTGATTGTTCTTCGGAATGATCTAAGGTGCTGGCACAGCTAATAGAGTTCGATGATTGATGCCACGAACCTCCTTCGTCGTAAGCCCTGTGCTCTAGTAGCCCCCGTAAGATTCTTTTCAAACGGTTCCAGTAACGGGTGGGTGGACACTGTGCTAAGGGTTATGGGTACGCTGATGACTCGCTGATGCTTGGTGCCAGTAGGAGGTCGATTAAATTCCCTCCGCAGAGTCATCTCCATGAAGATGCATGTGCAGTGGGGAAGCGACATGGAAAGAGCGCATTTCCTGAGAGATCTTCTGAGTCGGTTACTGGAGATGCTGAGACCCACATTTTTTCTTTAGGAACTTTATTCTAGCCTTGCGCTTCCTTCAATCCAGTCTTCCATTCTTTTTTTTAAGTGAGTTCATCGTTATTTCTCTTGTACAACATTGTGTTCATTTGTATTCTATTTCCTCTAGAAACATCATTTTTTACAGTAACCATTGTTCAATGCTTAGTCTGGCGAATAATGTAAATAGAAATAATATTCACTTCCTGTTTTCGTCCATTCAAAATTCAAGCTGTCTAATAAGAACCCCACAGAAACACCTAGTAAGGTTGACGTTTACATTTAACAGCGAAAGAACTCCATATAAACTTGTAACTACGCTCAGCCTCAGTCTCCATCATCACCTCTTGTTCAAAATACGCTGCTTTTACGCGTCTTGATGACTAGTCTAAATTTAGTATATTTTTTTGCAGAAGTTGTGAAAATTTTGGTACATGCGTTTGTCTGGACGATACTGTTATGTTGGCGACTGCGTCAATGGAATGAAATACACCGCAAACTATCATTCCTTCCCCATTTTGAACGATACACTATTATGTGTAGGGTGATTATTGACGATCCCTCTGCCAACAGTTGGATTATTAAGGAACGCAACCTTGTGCTTGTTCTCATCGTCCGAGTCAGCGACAACGGAAAACGCCCTTGCTCATTGTATGTGGGGCTGTTCCTCGTCGCCTGGTCACCCTCTGCAATTTCTTTCCATGATCCTTCCGTTTTGATAGACCGCAGCTTCGTTTGGCGGAGCTAATATTTGACTGTCTTGGATAGATTAAATTCGAAGGCGATATGTATCCATCATCAACTTCTCAGTTATGTCACAATTTGGTCATAAATGTCTCCGGCCTTTTCCAAGAATCCCGGAGGTGGTCTCGGGGCGAAAAGTCGATAAGGAGGAGGGGACGATAAAAGACGAAATCATTTATTTTCATAAGTTTCAGCATGGCCATGGCGAGGTAATGTTGAGAGCACAGAGGTTCAAGTTCGGGACGAATCCAGTATGACGGGCAGACCGGGGACTTGTATCTAAATGGTCAAATAGCTCATAATACAAAGGTTCTATTTTCACCCAAATCGTGAGCCAAATAAAAGATGTCCTGCTTAATTCCTCATCTGGTGACCTTTGGCGCCCGTCAACATATATATACGCTGTGTCTCCTCTTCCCTTTTCCTCACCTTCTTGCTATACAATATGTCTCGACTTCCTGCTTCCACCCCTGCGCGTATTACTCGCTCCTTCCTGAATAAAGAGGAAGCAGAACACGCACTCCAAGATGTGAGTCGTCCGCTTTAAATTCCTGTTCTACCCCCACTAACGCCACTCCTCGCAAGGTCAAGCTCAGTGTTCCTATTGCGGTGTTCTCAAAAGATTCGTTGACTTTAGCTACACGTATACAACCATCGAAGAAAGCTTCGGCTTCTGACAAGGTCCCACCACCGCCACCGCCACCGCCACCGCCTGCTCCCATGTCCTCGTCGTCTGCTGCCATCCCACCGAAGAAAAGACCACTCCCGCCTCCGCCTACTTCCACCGTTCACAGTGTAAAGAAGACCGATTCCGCTCCCTCCATCGCCAAGAGTAGACATGCCTACTCCTTCGTTTCCTACACTGAGCTCGAGGCATTGGCATCTCGTCTGGGCCGTCAGGAGACGCTGTTGTCCAACCTTTCGAAAGAAAAAAGGGCCTCTCGTAAAGTTGTTCTTGGCATGATGAATGGCGATTATGAAGAACAGCGAGCGGGCCTCGAGCGTTTGAAGCGGTTTCAAGACGGCAACTATGATGAAGAGGACGATGATAGTGAAGGGCCTTCCTCCCCCAAGAAGACACGATTCGTGAGCATATATTTATTCATCTCGCTATATTTGATCTAACCCCTTTCTTTAGAGCTAGAGGGACGCAGCTTTTACTACTACTACACTCAAATTTGCGAGAAGCGGTATGTGTTTGATTCTTAGCTGACGCGGACGCTGGCTAAAGTCCGATAGATCAAATTACGTTCCTTAAACCTCATATATCTGTAAGTTCCCTGTGTTATTATTTGTAGTACCCAGACTAACTGTTTGGCTTCAGTATGTGCATTTCCGCTCCCTTCACTAAAAATTCCCTTCCTCATTGCGTATAAAGGATATCCTGATATTTTCACTATTATTTTCTTTACTTGATCCGCTTGTCACCTAATCAATATGTTAACGTTTCATCTGTGCGAAGCCTTTGAAAATTGTAAGAATGTAAGAAACTTACTAAGAAGCCCTGGCCAGGAAATGATTCGACGTTTGCGGTCTGAAGTGAAATACGTCCACAGTAGCCTGTATACATACTCACATGCAAATACACATTACAGCCACCCCGGGCCGTCCGCCGTTTGCAGTGGCTTTAGTAACCGCTTGATGAGTTTCACGCAATCGTAACTTCTACCTAATAAAGCACTAATATATGTACCACACTATGCATGAACATTAAAGCTTGCTGAATGACGAACCGACCATCAGACGATTTGCGCGTGCAATTAAATGTTTCATCGTGCTCAAAGGTAGAATGCTGGTTCACTCTAACATGGATCAAAATAAGCGATGGATCAGAGATGATGGATGGGATGGAATAACTTCACAGAGAGGCATATTCTACAGAATAGCGAGCACCGTTTCTAGTCTTTCCAACCTCTCGTGTGAAAACTTTAATTTGACAGGGGTTACAAGAGACTGATGGGCCGATGCGATATTCTCTGAAAAGGATCTAGAATGTTAAATATATATTTTCCCGAAAAAATGAGACATTTGCCTCTTCGATAGAAGGACTAGGATCTCTTCAGGTATCTTCTTGATCTCATAGACGTAGTTTTCTCCTGGTAAAATGATGTATGACCGTGTGAGTAGAGAGGTTCAACAGACTTTGTACTGGAACTGCAATAAATTGAGATTGACGTGCAGAAAGGACTTACCTTCTGAAGTCCTTGGTCCAACCATTTTTGGGTGTTCTTAGAAGCATTGAATCCTGAAGCATATGATGATATAGGATTGGTAAATCATATGACTAGGATTAACTCCTTACAGATAATTGTGAGTTTCGTGAGGAAGCGGAAACTGGCAAATACCACATGCATATGTATAATCTTTGAGTAGGGGGTGAGGTGACATTATGATTGCCATGCAGTTTAGGCATTAATATGCCGATGGCTCACTGGAGGTGCATTAAATTCCCTCCTTGGGTTCGCATGGTCCCTTGATTATTCTTCTAGATGATTCAAGGTGCTGACAGAGCTAATAGAGTTCGTGATGATTATCTCACGAACCTGCTTCGTCTTAAGCCCTGTGCTCTAGCAGCCCCGTGCGATTTTTTCAAACGGTCTCAGCGGGGGGGCAGGGTGACGCTGTGCCGAGCGGTTTGGGTACGCCGATGACCCCCTGATGCCTGGTGCCGGTAGGAGGTCGATTAAAATCTCTCCGCGGGTCATCTCCATGAAGATGTATGCGAAGTGGGGAGGCGACATGGAATGAGGGTATTTGCTGAGAGATCTTCTAAGTCGGTTACTGGAGATGCTGAGACCCCACATTTTTTTCTATCTTTAGGAACATTACGATCTAACTTTGCTCTGACCCTACGCTTCCTTTAACGCCGCACCTCGACATCAAGGCTTTATACAGCATCACGACGCAAGACCGACAACTCAAGCATCTCGTACAAGGATACGAAAAATTCCTGACGGAACGGCTTTCGGCGTGCTCTGCCAAAGTTGGCTACCACGTCGAAACATCCTGCACTGTTCTTGATCTCAATAACGTCGGTCTCGGGCAATTCTACAAAGTCAAGGATTATGTCCTTGGATTGGCCAGGATTACTACCCCGAAAATACATGGGTAAGTCCTACATCATCAACGTACCGTACCTCTTCTCCACTATCTGGTCATTCGTCAAGCCATGGCTGGACGAAATCACGGTGTCGAATATCGACATCCTGGGAAGGAATTACAAGAAGAGGTTATTGGACCAGATCTCCGCGGAGAACCTGCCTAAAGACTTGGATGGGTTGTGCGAATGCGAGGGTAGCTGCTCGACGACGGATGCGGGGCCATGGCATAATATGTCGAAGGACGAAGTGGAGGCGGGGCTGAAGAAGATTAGGTATAACGAGTTCCCGTCTTCGCCGGTGGTGCCTAATGTGCCGAAAGAAGGGATTATTGGGCAGAAGGCTTGATGGGTCGTCTGTGTAGTAGAGGAGGAGGACGGGGTGATTCGGTTGTGGTTGGGGATGCGGTCACTGATCAATGTCATTTTCAATAAAGGACATGGTTTCACTTATACACAATTGCTTTCTCGCATGCTTGCATCAACGTTGCATTGAATCCCGATCGCGTTACTGCTGCCATATTTCTTCTTTTCCTTTTTCCTTTTTTCTTTTTCCATTTGTATTCAGCCGTACATTAATATATTGCATACACCACGGTTCGCTTTTCCATCTTGGGTGTAGTTTACAAACTTTAGCTAGTTCTGCAGTGATCGATGCTTTAGATTATCGGATCTACTAGTGTGGACTCGATGATAACAGCGCAAAGAGTGACGTGAAACGTCGTGAATCCCCTGAGATATAAATAAAGGGGAAGGGACTTTGTTATCCTTACACCACCCCAAGCTAGCATGAACTTGAGTAGTAGAAAATGTGGTATATCCTTTAGAAGCGAAGGTCACAAGCCCGACGTAATTAAGCGTTGACAGCTGTACAAGGGAGCAATAAAAATGTGAGGACCCACGTCAAGTCTCACAGTCACGCATCACGCTCTTGCAGGTTCAAGCGGACAGAGGATTCGAAGATACAATAAATAATTTATATTAAAACTACATAACGAAACGAACCCGAGGACGAAGTATCTGTCATCATGTATAAGCAATGGAAAACAAAGAAGGAAAAGAGAAACGTACCCGGAGCGATACTGCGAGCCACGGGTTATGGGCACCAAAGTCCGCAATAACAAAGTACCACTGTCATAATGTATAGTGATGGAAAGCAAAGAATGGAAAGAGAAACGAACCTTGGCAATACGACGAGCGACGGTCCAACAAAAACGAGGCGCCGGGGGTATACTAAGGTAACTTCGCGAAGCGTAAGTGATGTGCAGCAAAGGAGAAAAAGAAACCTATGTGTTTGACCCAAAGCGACGCCATAAATAAAAAACCAAGGTAGGAAATGAGCAAGTTATTAAGTAGTCTGCAAAACCTCAGTAAGCGTCCAAAAAACTAAACGGAATACATACATTGTGTAGAATGGATGCCCTAACGACCAATAGAATCCTAAAGCAGGTGTCCACCACACCTTAGGAGATAATGAGCTGAAGAAACAGACAGGAATCACCAAAAAGAAAACGTACATCACCCAAGTAACTTATCGACACGAAGCTTCTCCTTATTGACACTCGAGGCCTGGGTGGTCAAGGCCGAGACCTGGAGATCGAGGTTCTTCGAGAGCGTTTCGAGGACCTTACGGCTGACAAGAATGGGACTAGCTTTAACCGTCGCCTTGCGCTTGCGAGCAGAGATGGTCTTGGGTATGGCCGCCGCCGTAGTGGTTTCCTTGAGTTGAGGGATCTTGGAGGGACGTGAAGAAGCGACGCGGCGCGGACGAGGACTGGCTGCCTTTGTCTGAGACTGAAAACGAAGACTTGCGCGCCGAGGTGATTAATGAACGACTGTAGGAGTATTTATGTCGATAAATGTGGAGTAACGCAGCATGATGGAATAGGACAAGAAGATGGGGAACTGCCCCGACGTTGGAGGATCTTATATGCGTTTTCGACGCGTGCGGAAGGGAGAAAATAGTGGGACCTTGATATTCAATGCTGCGTCTGCTACGTCCGGGTTTTTAGACGTCAGTGAAAGGCCGGGTGAAGGCCAGGGTCCCAAACCCTAAAGCTATATTTTTTTTCTGAGAAGTCAGGGACACTTTCTTCTTTCACATTCTTCTTTTTCATTTATAACAGCAATTTATCAAGTCTTCATTTTAATTAATCGACCGATTTATTACCCCGCCGGCCGCCGTCACGAAATAGGAAGGTGTGGATCCCCTTATGGAGGGAAGTGTGGTCACCGCCGCAGACAACGAGCAAGCACGTTGTAGAAATGAGCACCTGTTGTTGAAAATAATGAGTAGTGTTCGATGATTTAGCCAAAGATATAGTCAGACATACCTCCTTTATTGTT
>KN837136.1:145788-169359 GCA_000827215.1 Sphaerobolus stellatus SS14 | reverse complement strand
TTTTATACAGAAATGTGTGACTGTGTTTCGCATTTTTAGACGACTACTAAAGTCCGTTGTAAAAAGGAAAAGAAAGAAACATTTAGGATACAAGTTTCAAAGCGAAGAACGAATAGGAGTAAATGGAATACATAAAAGCGAAACAAGGAATACGAATACGAGGTAGAAAAGAATACCGAAACATCACGACTCGCTTATCCAAAATCTCCATGAGTCGGTTATTGGTTACCGACGTCTGCGGGCGAGGAACGACGGCCGAGTTGAATAGGAAAGCAACGGAGCTTGGTAATATTGATTATAACCATAAAACCTCTGCTCATAATTAAATTCGGAAACAAGTGGAAAAGGCTGACATTTTATATAAGAGCTTTGCAAAATTTGGTCTGGAACAGGAGGATTAGAATGCCGCCATTAAATAAATAAATAAATACGTTGACCACCGCTTCCAGGTTATTATTATTATTGTTATTATTATTATTATAGAGCCAAAGAATTCCAGCGCTGAATGGTCCTTAGATGCATCTTTCAGAATTCGGAATTAAATGACGAAAATAATATTTATCCAGATTTATGCGATTTCTTTACTGCCGGTCGTCACTCAGAGCAGTAGGCTTCTGATCGCCCACGGTACACAGTTGCACAACCTTGTCCTGTATGCAAACTGAAAGCCCGAATGACTCACGTGAGGAAATAGGAAGATATAAACCTGATTTACCAATGGTGAGACCAACCTATAGGGTTTCTCAGTCCCTTATGGTCACGAACACTGTATATTTATACCTGCAACCACTCTTCCCAGGCTTCTCATTCACTCTCTCCCCTATGTTCAAGCTAAAGACATGTCCACGTCCCAAGTAACTGAAGGTTACATCGATTTCAAGGTTCCATCAGCAGGAAAACCTTGCCAAACGTGGTATAAAGTCGTCGGGAATCTCAAATCCCGGAGTCGTCCCGTGGTCATCTTACACGGTGGTCCCGGCATGGCTCACTTGTATCTTCGCGCTTATGGAGACCTTGCGACGAAATACTCTATTCCTGTCATTTTATATGATCAATTAGGATGTGGAAATTCGACCCTTATACCTGAGAAAGCCGGAGATGGGACCTTTTGGAACGATCAGCTCTTCCTGGACGAGTTAGATAACCTGTTGGAATTCTTTGGAATTCTTGGAGATTATGATTTATTGGGTCATTCCTGGGGTGGAATGCTTGCTGCACGGCATGCAGTTCGACAGCCAAAAGGGTTACGCCAATTAATTATATCTTCGTCGCCTGCCTCAATGGTGTTATGGGACGAGGCACAGTGGGACCTTCGGCTGAAGCTTCCACTGGATATTCAGAGTATCCTTTCAAACCATGAACGAGAAGGAACTACAGAATCGGCGGAATATCAAACTGCTGTAAAAGCCTTCCATCTGCGATTTCAGTGTAAGATCATTCCTATGCCGCAGGATTTGGTGGATATGTCGGACGTTGCTGCCAAGGACTCTACAGTGGTTATGACTATGTATGCACCCCCATCATCTGCAGCGGATACAGGCAAAGACTTACCTAGATTCCTTCAGGTACGGTCCCGACGAATTTCACACGCTTGGAACCTTGAAAGACTGGTCGATAATTGATGACATCCATAAAATCAACGTACCGACGCTCCTTATAAATGGTTGGGATGACACCGCACAGGATAAAGTCATGATTCCATTTTTTAAAACCATCCAAAAGGTCAAATGGGTACAGTTTCCCACTGCGAGTCACACAGCTCATCTCGAGGACCGTGAGCGCGTTATGGAAGTTGTGGGAGACTTTCTGATGCGTGGCTACTAGAGAATCGGGAGCGATTGTCGGACAGAGCTAAATTAGAAACTGAAGAAACGATTTAAACAATTATTCAATTGTGACAGTGTACTTAGTCTATTACCGTTTCTGCTTGACCATTCGCTCAAGGGTCTATGTGAGAGTGCAACCATAACGCAGTAACTCCAAGCGCCAGTTTGAGGTGAATGAATATCTAGTGCCATATCCATATAGTGCCGAACATTCTGAAGCCGCAAGAGCACACGGGGAATAACGCAGCGCGATCTGCTGGTCACCATCGGAAGAATTTGTTCGCAGCCGGTATCCAGGATAGACCTAGTGAGCTACCAACGGACAATCGAATATCATACAAAATTGCTAGCTATAACGATAGAAGTAAGTCGGAAGAAAAACATACCACGATATGCATCATCCCCTTGAACACAACTTGAACTATTTTCAACGCGGCGGTACACCTAAAAAATGACGGCCCCAAGAATACTTCCATAACATGATGGGGTAATATGTATGAGAGAGACTGAGTGTACTTAATCATTATTTTAAATGCGCATAAGTATGACTCTTAAACCGATGGCATAGCATTCAGAAAGAAGAAAAAAGAAACCGAGTGACAATCAGTGTCACAATTGTGACCCCGCACCGGCTCCGGGCCGGAGCAAGCGTTCGTTGCTTTGACCAACACCCTCCACATTTGGGAAGATACGAGACTAGTAACTTAGTTCATCCTGTTAGAATTTGAAATGGGAATATGGATTGGCCACGAAGACATGGTTTACGGGTATCTTTAGTTCTACGTTTGTCCACTCGGTGACTGACATGAATAGGTGGTGTCATTTCGTGACCGATGATGAGAACCAGTGGGATGGAGATCGGAGGATGATATGGAAACCCGCAAATAAGTAACTCGCATATGAAAGTGATCACTGATAGCGTAGGATTACTTCGTAGACACGTTTTAAAAACCAGCGCGGATGTGCGATCATCAAGTTTCAAGAAGCGCGAATCGAAGAAGACTGCGCATCTTCTTTCATAATGTCAAGGATATATTGCGTTGAGCACTCTTATCTACCCCTCTATCAATCTTCCACAAGGGCACGATTCAAAGGTAAATCCAGATCACGCATCGTCCACTTCCAACAAGCTCATTCATTTATTTCGTAGTGTCAATACTTCCAAGCTTAATCCCCTGAATGCCACAGATATGGATACTGGTAAGAAAAAAGAAGGCCGCGTCATCATTGAAAATATTCCGCCGAGTGGAGTAGACCGGACTTCAGTTTCGTATAAAGCAAGGATGGTAGCAGGGGATTTTGATTCAGCCTGAGGACATCTTCTGGCTTGACTTCATTCTATAGACTGCCTTAGAATGGCCTGGATATCTCGATATGCTCTATTGTACGTATATCTTCTGGAAAGCGTATTTTTGTACTGAGCATGCTTTGGCGTTAGTCACCTATACTACACAATACCCGTGGCATCTCTCCTTCATTTCATTCTTTCTCCTCTTCGAACCCGCCGTGATGATTTCAAGATATTTTTCCTCTGTGCTATGGCATTCACATGCTCCGTTCCTTGGGACTCGTATCTCGTTAGAAATCGGGTATGTTTCCCAACGTATCTGTGATATCACCGCTCATTCTTACGTAGATATGGACATATCCTCCAGCTAGCGTCTTGGGAACATTCTTCGACATACCCATCGAAGAATGTTTCTTTTTCGCCATACAAACATATATTACTTCCTCCCTTTATATCATTCTCTCAAAGCGGGTATTGAAACCTCTACACCTTGTAGCTGGTTCCCGAAAAAAATGGCAAGTCACAATTTGGACAGGAATAACCGGTCTTGGATTCTTGCTTGGCGCAATGATGGTTTACGAAGGCGGAAGAGGTTGTTATATGGGATTGATACTGGCATGGTCGATGCCAGTCTTTGGATTTATTCTGTATGTCGCTTGGTTCTAACTATCTAAATCTAAGCCATGGACTTGTTCCTCTTCTATAGATACGTAGCAGGCTCTTTTATCCTCTCTCTCCCATTCTCTTTTACAGGCCTGGCGATCCTCTTCCCCACAATCTATCTATGCGTTTTCGACGCATTAGAAATTAGAAATGGCACATGGACAATTGGCAAAGCGACTAGTACGGGTTGGAAGGTATTCAGAATACTTGAAATTGAGTGAGTGTCCCTTTTCTGCGAATAATTCCCGATGAAACATTTAATTCCTAGGGAAGCATTTTTCTTTTTGGTCACAAACGGGATGATCGTTTTTGGCCTTATAGCGTGGTAATGTTCTTTTTCGTTCTTTTCAGAACATCAAAGGAGCTCATATCAACTTATATCGGTCATCTGAACAGTGACAAAGCGTTCTCGGTCCTTGATGTCTTTCCCCCGGTCACCTTTCCTTCCGAGTCCACCCTCAGCCAACTAATTAAGTCCCACGTCGTCGCTCTCTCATTTAATCCCTCTTCTTCCCACATAGATGTCCTGGAAGAATTGGAAATAGCAAGCGAAATTCTTAAAAAAGGAAGCAAAAGCTTCTATTTCGCGAGTGCAGGTTTCGGAGATCGATGCAGGATTACACTTTTGAACATGTGGGTTCTTTTATTTTTAGGAATTTATATGCGATTGACTTTGTGATGTAGATATGCGTTCAGCCGTGTAGCAGATGATATGATAGACAATGCTCGAAGTTTGGAGGATGCCGAAGTGGCATTGAAGGATATGAGGGAATATTTGAATACTGTGTATTCAGGCTCCCCGTTTGCGAGTGGCAGTCAGACGATCGATGACCAGTGTGGAAAGGCTCCAAAAAATATTGCGGAAGAAGAGGTGCCGAAGGAATATGGATTTCCTTCTCTAGGTCGAGCACCTTCTTTTGTACCTCAAGACGTATTCATGCAATTGGTAGAAGGGCTCGAAGAAGACTTGGAATTTATGAAACTCGGCTTCCAACGGTTTGGCACCAGCATTCCAGGTGCCAACGCAAATGACAATGACAATAGCATGGGTGCGCGGAACTTCGGGGTGGATGCGGAGGAGCTTTTGAAGAAATTGCCCATCCAAACAGAGGAGGATTTGATTCGATACTGTCGACGTGTCGCAGGAACGGTGGGACAGATGCTCGTTTGGACGACATGGGATGCAGCCTATTGTGTTCCGCCTCTTCCACTTCGTGCTCTTGGTCCTAGCTCAGGCAACAAGAGACATAATAAAACCGCTGAGACTGGAACGCCTGGGTGGATTTTAGCTCGTGCTTCAGATATGGGCGTCGCTCTTCAACTCGTGAATATTGCCCGGGACATCATGGAGGACGCAAGGAGTGGTAGGATCTATATCCCGGTCTCTTGGCTTCAAAAAGACGAGGAGAAAGCTTTCGTTTATTTCCTTCTCTCTAATTCTCAAAATCCCGATGCCTCTCAGTTCTCTCTCCCTATCCTCCAACGCCTCTCCCTTCGGCTCGTTAGCCTCGCTTATCGCTATTATGCGCTCGCATCCCCAGCATTAGGTCATTTACCGGAAGAGTACAGGAAAGGAGCAAAATTGGCAGTGGCGGTTTATATGGAGATTGGTAATGAGATAAAGAGGAGAGAAGGAGATGTTAGGAAGAGAGTCGTTTTAGATGCCAAGAGAAAATTGCTTACAGGGGCGGGGGTTTTGTGGGGAAGGGAACAATATGGACCTTTTTGGTGGTGACCAGATACGAGATTTATGAAGACTTCAGGTCTTCAATGAGTCTGGCTAAATATACTGGTAATGGTATCTAAGGGCCGGGGCCTTCTTTGTATTCCAAAAATATAGAAGTCAGATCATTATTCTGTTCCGGCTAATTGGCGCCTCCAGTTTGGTTCCGCGCCCCCGTGGCAATTTTCTTCCTTGTAAGTTGTAGTCTAAATGTGCTCAAGCAATTTTCTCTCTCGCGAGTAGTTGCAACATCTTACATGTAACGCGAGTGGAGGCTCAATGGTAGAAATTACCCCGGTAAGGTATGATTCTCCTTACTTACTTGCCATTTTAAATGACATGGACTTCCTATCTTCAGCTTCTTTTGTGCCCTCGAGAAGCGCCAGCGGGTGAGCGACCTGGCTTTCTGGCGCAGATAGGTGGATAATATAACATGTTAGAATGGTACCTACTCTTCGAACTCAAGCTACTTGGTATATCTGCAGGTGTTTAACTCGCTCTATCGCATGCTCTCGCGAAGCAGCGTCGACGGGAACGATTTCTCAGCAAAACGTACTGTCTTGAAGCTTGATATCTCAAATAATACTGGCGCTTCTCTAAGATGTTCTTCTTAGATTTATTCCATATGGGTGTCTGGTTGAGATTCAATATGACATATAAAGGTTGAACGTTCATTAACACGACCTCGAAGAAATCTTCTTGTCGTTCTCCTCGTCCTACTACCGTCTGCATTGTCGTTTAGGTTCGACATTCGAGGTATCCCTTAGCTTCCCAATATATCATTTTCCACCTATATCTAAGTCGTTTTAGGCCATATGAGCTGCGGCCTCAGGCCGTAGGATCTTCAAACCCAGTATCCTATTTGGAGCCTTCGAACTTTAAGACAAGGTCTCTTTGTATCGTTGAAGGGTGACATTGTAAGTGCTCAATTTAATCATTGCATCCATTCTGAATGGGCGACAGTTCAAAATTGTTGGATACCTCAAGTCGATCAATAGCAAATTGTGACCGCGGGTTTGAAGTGTGCAAAAAGCATATTAGGAGACGAGACGCTACTCCTCGGCGTATTTGACAAATTTGGCGATATGTTGAGTATGTTAGAATGCTACCTCCTATGTACAATATCAATATGCTCAAACGGTCACCATGTACGTGTTATTTGAGAGTGTGGATTGTGAATTATTGATCCCCATATTTGTGCCAGGTATGCTATATTCAATGTTCGATATTGTCGTATTTTATACCCACTGGAAATCGGCTTCCTCCTGATTCATCGCCATACTATACCTTATTCTTTTGGGGAGAGCCGCTACCAGTTCACAAGACAGGTGGACTTCTGGTATATGAAACATCGTATAAAGGTAACTAATCGAAATAGATTGGGTTATCAAACATTGTGAGGTGACGCTTGATCATTCCTTTGTACCAGTCTATTGTTCCGTTCGACATAATGGCGGCATGGATCTAAAGTTCCGAATTCAACCGGACCCATTCCTACTACTTACGTCACTGCTTCAATTCGCAATGATCTCAAGCGCGATGAGTCGTTTATGGAGACATAAACAATGGAAATCGCGCCATACGGTTATGAACTAAAGGGATTAAGTACATTGTGAGTCGTGGGTCATTGAAAAAACCCATAAATCCAGGTTACTAATTAGGGGAGGCTGTTGCTAAATCTTTCAGACCTTCAGGTCTATATTGATGATCACCAGGTATGATCCATTTTATGAGTTAATTATTACATTTATTGACTTTGAAGTTTCAAATGACTTTATCGGAAAGTTCGCCGTGGGAACCCAGACCGGGCCGCTAGTCCTCCGGCCCTGCGAGATATGCCGTTCAGTCTTCGCTTCCATGACTATGATCCATCATATCAGCACTCTTGAGTCTTCTTTCCCTTTTCCATCCTACGGGAATAAAAATGGGGTTTATCTCTCCTTCAGCTATGTATAACTGGACGGAGTTGAAAATGGGAGTTTGTCTGAAAGTAACACTGAAACAGATGGACCCTTCCAAGTTATCGTTTCGTCCCTCCCTCGGCGGTACTCGGTAAACCCTATTCAATATACTTATGAATGCTCCCAATCAGTCACAAGATGTTACTCAATGCCTTCTAGTCTCTTCTCAACTCTTCTAATCGAAATCGCTTACCACGCCGCCACTTCTGTGGCAACTGAACTGACCTCGCTTAATGAGAAGGTGACCTCACCCGGCGGATGAAGCTACGATCCTAGCACGGGATTGGATACACCACCTTCAATCTATACTATATCATGTCGTTTGAGTATATCACCCGAAGCCTACAATCTCATGATACGTAGGAATTTCGGAGTATGAGGAACCCACGGTTAGTATCGCGGAAGAAGTGACCTATTACAGTGGGTTCCAAAAAGCTCCTTCCGCAGGGGCACATTCTATGACAGTGAGTTCCAAAAATTTACTCCTTCCGCAGGGGCATATTCACACTGTACCATATCTCCGATATAAAAGAGTTAAGAAAACAATGCTGGGCGTGTCCTATTCCTCAGGATGACAATGACGGAAATCATATCCCTTGATTCCCTGAACGTTTCAAATGCTCAATGGCTAGCCTTGGTTGGAATATCCACCTATCTGGTCTTTTATAGTCTACCATGGCTTCACAAGCAAAGGTTATATGTATGAGGTTTTGTCTGCTTCGTAAGAAGTATACTGAGCTTTCAGTAGGCTTCGATTCCGGCGACTTGCTCTACCGACCCCATATCGTCATTTTTCGCTGCGCGTAGATCTATTTCTGAGGCCCGAAGTGTGGTGGAAGAGGGTGCGAAGAAGGTACACTACAATAATAAGATTCGCATAATAGACTGCTGATAAATCCTGTAGTATAATGTATTTCGAATTCCTCAAATGGATAGATGGCATATTGTTGTTTCTGGGCAGCGATATGTTGATGATTTGCGCAAGGCATCTGATGAATATCTGTCCTTTAACCATGCTTTGGAAGAGGTATGTGGATCCTCGTGATAGAGCCCACATAGAAACTCTACTTACTTCGGTGGCTAATAGACGATGCTTTTGAGATATCTTATTGGTCCTACTATAACCACGAATGAGTATACGACGGATATTGTTAGGCAACAGCTGTCTCGCCATCTTCCTAATCTCTTTGGAGCCCTTAAAGAAGAAATTATTCTTGCCTTTGAGGCAAAGATCCCTCCTACTGAAGGTTTGAATCTTTCCAGAAAGTTTCATTATTTCCACTGACATTGATAAACTTAGAATGGACCAAATATCACGCCTATGGCACAATGGTCAATATAATCGCTCAGGTTACTAATCGAATCCTTGTAGGAGCGCCATTATGTACGTACATTATTCACCGACAATCCGTCATCCTCTCTATTCTAATACCAATCATAGGCAGGAATACCGACTTCCTGAACCTCAACATTATGTTTACCATGGAAGTAGCCGAAGGCAATGACAAACTCCGCCATTGGCCCGATATCCTGAGACCGTAAGACAGAGTAACATAGCTTTTCGGGTGAATCGTCTTAATGATGGTGACCTCTGTAGTCTCGTGGCGAGATGGGTCACGTGTGTTCCAAAGCGGATTGAAGAAGCTTCTGAGTATGTACGGCCGTATATCGAAGAGAAACAGAAGAAGATCGACGAATATGGGAAAGATTACCCGGACAAGGAGGTGCGTGGAGATCCGCACTGATATTTTCACTTTAAATTAACTGTATTCATAGCAAACTTTGTTAACATGGCTGCTCGACGAAGCCACAGGAGAGGAGCGTACTTTGCCTAGACTGACCAATCGCGTCTTGAGTCTTAACTTTGCTGCCATCCACACTAGTTCTATGGTACGTGAATAAAAATAAAAATAAAAACCTCTCGATACGGAATAATGATATAAACTATAATTTTTCTTTGTAGACTTTCACACAAGCTTTGTACGAACTTGCTGCAAGGCCTGAGTACCTCGCTCCACTTCGCGAAGAGGTTGAGAGTGTCGTGAAGCATTATGGATGGACAAAGATGGCACTCGTTCATATGAATAAATTGGATAGTTTCTTCAAGGAAACTCAACGTATGAATGGTCTCGGATGCCGTACGCTCTTTTAATTTTTGACATCAGTGTGTATCCAGTTAACCCTTCTAATAGTTTCCATGACTCGATTGGCCATGAAAGACTTCACGTTCCATGATAATACCCGTATTCCCAAAGGAGCAATTGTTTCTGCTTCCAGTATTACACCCCATTATGATGATAAGATATATCCCGATGCACAAACATTTGATGGCTTTCGTTTCGCCAAGCTTCGTCAAAAAGAAGGACAAGGAACTACCAACCAATTCGTCGCCACTAGCAATGATTACCTTCCGTTCGGACATGGTAGGCATGCATGGTGAGTATATCTTTCGGGTTTCTTTTTATTTATTCCACGAATACTGATATTCCTTCAGTCCTGGCCGTTTCTTCGCCGCGAATGAAATCAAAGCGATGATGGCACACGTCATTTTGACATATGATATCAAACTCGAACAGGAAGGAGTTAAGCCACTCAATGAGTGGAGAGGACCTGCCTGTGTCCCTAACACGAGAGGATCCGTCCTGTTTAGACGTCGCCGGGATTAATTCGTTCTGAATAGGTCTGTGAATTGTGGAATGTCATGTATATTAGTGATCAAATCACGCGCGCGGGCTTTAGCTAAAATTCTTAGGGTGCTTCGTTGTGAAATACCGCCTGGAGTCCCGGACTGATGCCGGCTTATGGGCTCTTTCTCGTAATTATAATGTATGTATACAGCTGCGAAGCGGTCTCGAGATGAGACAAACATCGCAGAACTTGCCAAAATAATGCATATGAGAGTGGGATACAGTTTCCATCCATGTTAACCAGCTGGAGCCTTTGCGGCATATTTAGGTCGTGACCATGCACGTTGCTGGTTATAGCGTCACCTCCCTTTTGTTCCTTTTCAAAACACCTCAAGCTTCGATTCCAAGATTGGGAGCATCGATTTCATGTCTTTTGATGTTTTGATTTCTATTTCTACTGAATCTTATTGACCAATATTTTTACTACATGGCAAGAATGTTCATATTGTCGATGTCTCGTTTGGTAGAAGGTCAGGCATCTATTGGTATCCATTTAGATTTCCTTCCTCGCTAATAGCTTCGACTGATTAAACACTCACTCAGACTACGGTGGAGCGCCGCGATCGTCTTAACTTAATCCATCTGTCATCTAGCCTCGTCTTTCAATCATTCCGCAGTCATAGATATGCTACTGAATCTTTCGATAAACGATCCGTATCCCACGAAGAAGAGTCGATAATCCTCTATAATCCCAGGGTCGACTTCTATCAAGGACCTTCTATGCATCGAACACCGACGGAAAGGTGGGCCTATTACATCGATCCGTAATCCCTCCGTTGGAAGCATGTGGTCAATATATAAGATTGGCATAGGGAAGTGTTCGCAACATAAAGAGCTGTGGATTCCGTGTCCGCCAACTTGTCCAATTCACCATGATTACTGAGTCATTGTTGCCGCTGACTGTAACGAGGACACAATGGCTAGCCTTTGTTGCTGCCTTAGTGGCCTTAGTGGCCCGTTATAGCCTTCCCTGGATGCATAAACAACGACTATATGTACGTACGACAAGTTGCTACTTAGACTCGGGCTAACTTGGATCAGGCCGCGATACCTGCTATTGGTCCTACCAATCCCATCTCTTCCTACAAATTCGCGAAATCGAAATTCTCTACCAATGCCAGAACTATCATAGAAGAAGGTGCGCGAAAGGTGAGTTATTTCAGGCAAACTGCTCTGGACAAATTTATGAATTAATCTTTTCGTGTGTAGTATAGGGTCTTTCGCGTCCCTCAAATGTTTGGCTGGAATATCATTGTGTCTGGAAAGCAATATATCGATGATCTGAGAAAGGCTCCAGATGATCAACTGTCATTTATAGATGCCCTAGAAAAGGTATTACTATCACCCGGAATATTCACGTCGAAGACTGATTGATTGTTTTCCACATTGTAGACAATGCTTATGAGCTATTTCCTTGGTTCCGCTAACGGGGATCATTACACGACTGATATTATTAAGCATCAACTGGCTCGCAACCTTCCTAATCTGTTCGGAGATATTAGAGAAGAGATTCTCCTTGCTTTTGAGGATAAGATTCCTCCCACAGAAGGTTGTTCCGTATAACATTGTACCGCACGGCTTCTCTGATAAACAAACTAGACTGGACTAAGCTTCCCGCTTATAGCACAGTGGCTCAAGTCGTTGCTCAAGTGACTAATAGGATCCTTGTGGGAGTGCCGCTTTGTGGGTATTTCTTCGCGGAAACTCTCATGATGTTTAAATGGGTTTGATTGTTAGGCAGAAACAAGGACTTCCTGAATCTTAATATCGGATTTACCATGGAGGTAAACAAAGGTAGACAAATGATCCAGCGTTATCCGGGAGTGCTTAGACCGTGGGCATAATTCATTCAAAGATAATTAATGGCTAAAATAATTTTACTAGGTTGGCGGCAAAATATTTCACGAGCATGCCAAAAAGACGGGAACAAGCTCTTCGGTATCTACTGCCATTTATTGAAGAAAAAAAGAAGAGTATCAAAGAATATGGAAAGGATTACCCTGGTAAACTCGTGAGTCTTTCACTTAAGTACCAATTTATTCATTTCATTTCTCATGTCATTTGTAGGAAAATTTCCTAACATGGATTGTAGACGAAGCTCGGGGAGAGGAGCGCTCTTCCATTAGGCTCACCAATCGTATATTAATGATGAATTTCGCGGCTATTCATACTAGCTCCATGGTGAGATAAATTTGTCTGTTTAGTACTCAGGCTCTGTCTGATCATTGGATGAAGACTTTTACCCAAGCTTTGTATGAACTTGCTGCGCGACCCCAATATATACCTGCTCTTAGAGAAGAAGTAGAGAGTGTTGTGGAACGCTATGGATGGTCCAAAATGGCACTTGTTCATATGAACAAGTTGGACAGTCTCTTCAAGGAGTCGCAACGCATAAATGGCATTGGCTGCGGTATGTCTCAGACTGATGTCGTGTTGCATATACCTAACCAAGCTATTAGTCACCATGAATAGGATGGCCTTGAAGGAGTTCACTTTCTCTGATGGCACCCGTATCCCCGAGGGAGCAATCGTCTCTGTTGCCAGTGCACCTTCTCATCTGAACCAAGAAATATATCCCAACCCTGATACATTTGATCCCTTCCGCTTTGCAAAGATACGAGAAGAAGAAGGGCAAGGAGCATCCAACCAGTTTGTTGCGACCTCAAATGACTATGTTGCTTTTGGACACGGAAAGCATGCCTGGTAAGCTTTCTATTAGTGCTATCGAGGCGGTTTCGATTCATATTTCCCCTCGATAGTCCTGGGCGCTTCTTTGCAGCCAATGAACTCAAGGCAATGATGGCTCATGTCATCCTGACATACGATATCAAGCTCGAAGAAGATGGAATAAAGCCTCCTAATCAATGGTCTGGCACAAGCTGCATGCCAAATACTCGTGGTTCTGTTTTGTTCAGGCGTCGTCGCAATTAGTTTGTTGAATTAAGTATATGAAACTTTCTCTTTCTTTATAGTCAAATCGCTGTAAATGTTCCTGGATTTTATTTTGTTCAGACAGAAATTATAAATATAACTTCAACAAGCGCGGCTCGGGAGTGCCACGCTTTTTTCCGAAGTCTATCCCCTCAGTGGATCCATTGTCTTTACTACCGTAGAAAAAGGAAACCTGAGAAAATACTAATCCTCTACGCTTTTTCCCCCCAGAATATAAGAGCTAGCTGCAGTGTTCTATCTAACATACTCGTTCGAGTTGTGCTCATCTCTTTCATTTCATCGTCGTACATCGTCAATTATTCTTGCAGTTTTTTCTCGTTATTATACCTGAGGGTTAAAAAGTAGCAAACAGAAGTAATTCTTGCAAAATCTTTCTGCTTCTTGGATTTGAGCATATATCTGAATAATTACTATCACGTCACAGCCAACCGGAATTCAATTTTTAGACACATAGCATGTAAATGATTCAGATATTTAACGAAGTGAATAAAAAAGCCTGTGAAGAGATAGGTATGTTCATCGCAACTTCGATCATTAACAGAAAGGAGTAATGGCAAGTATACTGTGCGAATCGTAAGTCATCGAAAATGTCACAGATGGCACGGTTTAACATACTTGTAATAGACCGTGTGGTCAAGATCAATCCCTGCCGAAGCTATAGAGCGAAAGATGCCTCAGTTGATGAGCTCTAATGACACAGATATATATGGGCACTTACGGATTGAGTCAGAGCAAGTGGGGTCCTCTCCGTCGGCAGCACATACTCTCGTATTACCCGCGCTTATAGCTATTGGTATAACGGTTAGCAAACGAGAACATATTATAAGATATAAGAAGCTTACATTCCAGAGGCAATGACCAATATTCAGTTCTATGACTTTGTGAGGGACTATGTGGCTTTGGTTCGATTGAAAGCTTACCCGTGGTGCCTATAGCCAACAACTGCAATGTGTGTTAGCTCTAGTAGAATACAAGCCATGGCCCTAGTAGACTTACGCTCCGGGATAATAGTAGGGACACCTGATGAAGAAATTAGAGTCATTTTAGTTTGGGTGTCGTCGAATAAAGGAGAACTTGAATGAGTCTTACCATCAGCGGCGTGAACACCCCTAAATGCTTTATTCTACGAAAGTTTAGAGGGATGATGAACTAAATTTAAGACAAAATACTCGTACTCCGAATAATTGGTTGACCCAAAAAGCATAGGTAGGATTTCCTGTTCTCGGCTGACCTATATAATTTAAAGATTAAAATATAATTTTACTCTCGAGCGTTGGAAACTTTCCATAGGTGTACATGGTGACCTGAGAAGACGGGAAGTTATTCTTCAATGAGACGGCGGCCAGAGAAGAAAGTGCTCCTCCGAGAGAATGTCCGCTAGTCACGAGATTATATCCGGGGTGAGCTTGAAGTTGGGACTTGACGGTAGAGATGATCAAGTCGGCTACCGAGTTATATCTGAATAAATCATATAAGAAGGCTACCTGGCTATCTAATAGGCGACTCACGCGAGGAGGAAACCACTGTGAACAGATGTGCCGGAAGGTGGAGATACACCCGGTGACGCGAGACCCGTCAAGAGGATACCAATATCTGTGAAGGCATCTTGAACCGATGATCTAATAGCGAGTCAATTAATACGTATGTCTTCTTGTTGAGCTATATTCGCACTTACGTTCCTCGAAGAGCTACTACAATTTCCTTCCGATTATCGTCTCTGGCAATAAAGCCTTGTGTCTATACAGATGCGATTAAATTAATCAGTGACAATAAAAATAGCTAATGTCAGACTACGCACATCTGTAGCAATATTGCTGAACTAAAAAATATTGTTCAATGTTGATGGAAATGAAATCATGATGTCGACATTAGCTACCTGTGTTACTAGTGTATTGCCGTTAGGACTTGGGCAAAGCGGCGCGTATGCACTAGATGCATATTGGAAATCTGAATGAATGCTTAAGTATTGAATAGGTTCGTCAGCGTTGTATCCTCACAGAAGACCAAATCGTTGAAAACTGTTTGTGAGGCAGCGGGATCCGAGCGAGTCTCTAGAGGAAACGCGAGAGCCAAGGAGAGCCATGGAAGGACAGCGAAGAATAATTTGAACGACATGGGGAAGTGTGTCTTCTATCCTTGACTGAAGACCAGAGAAACTCAAGGTTACTAGAGCTGGGGAATTGTTTCGTATGCTCGGTGTATTATATAGGGTTGCTAATGGGCATCCTATGCGTTGCCCGTACAACCGTGTTTAGCTTTCCATCGTAACCCAGTGTAGGATGTCACCTGAGCGTCGGGAAGTAGTCGAGCATCTGCCACCGTGGACAAAATCTAGACAGAAACAAGTTTAGGCAGTGAAGCGAAAGCTTTACAGACGAATAGAATCGTGCTGTAGTGTGCAGCAACCTCGTGCAACATATACATAGGAAGACATAGGATCATGGTTGTGAAGGGCCATGGGGAAACACAAAAATCACAGTGTCCAACGATACCCAATCCTGAATAGAACATTTTTAGACATCGGTAAGCGATCATAATTACCCCAGATGTCTCCTCACGGTCGATGAATAGCAGGCAGGGTACCTGATGAACCTAATAAACGGATAGGGAATTAGCATCTGACCCTACATCACATGGAGGCATTGTGGAAATTATTCCGTACCATTTCTGAAAGATACAGTAATAGATAGCCTGAGAAGCAGATTGGCCAGCTTCTTAAGCATTTTGATTCGTCAGCGCAATCCTCGTGAAAATACAATAGTGACCTGGCTGTGCAATTTCAGAATTTCACCAAAACTAGTGAAGTTGAACGTACCAAAGAGTGCAGCTAAGCGATTAACGTACCCAGATTTTCCCGATAGCTCAAAAGGTGTTGCAGGTTGTTAATAGCGACCCAGGGCGGTGTTCGTGCGTTACTGAAAAGAGTTCTACTTACGGAGAGAAGTTAATTTGAATCGGTATTCCACATCAGCTCGAGCTTGATTCTGATTTAATCACTTCGGTAAACTTGAGTCTTGACCTTAGACTGGAGTGGACGTTAACTATCCCTATGAATATAACCTATAAGTGAGCTTAAACGGTTCTTTTGTGGATACTCGATAACTTGAACTTTGGATGATGCGACGCGGACGACAACGGTGAAGGTGGAGGTCGCAGAAGGGCGTCCGAGTTTTCAATCTGAGAACATTTGGTTCCGCGGCCGTTCAATACGCTACGCGACCATGGACAGCTCGGGCCGAATCGCCAGCAACAGCAAGCTCATCCATGTACGCACTTCATCGCCGTCTAGTGACACTCATGAGGTACGTACCAGCTCTCCCTTCGTCGCGGCTTGAAATTAAGTATTACATTCGCGGCATCCGTGAACTCACATCGGCCTCCATCGCCAGCGACGTGGCTGCTGCTTCCCGTCTCCTTCGCCGACCATCGTTGCGCCTATTCATCGATAGACAGGCTTATGTTAGGTATGTCTGTTATACTCCTTTTATATATTCGTATTATTGATTGTTGTGATGCATTGTGCTACAGGAGTACTCCTTAGCTGTATCTCGATCGTCTTCCACTCTTCTTCAAGGTGGAGTATGCACGCTCGTATTTCAGCACATAATGTCCTTTACTATCGCATCTTTATCGGTCGACTCCTTAATAACTCGAGATTACATCGTAAGCGCATTAGCTCCTGAGTATTTGCTCTCGTTGCTAACTCCTGCGTACGGTAGCAGCATGAGCTATCATCTAATCGATCGTTCAAGTCGCTTTAACTCCACTGGATCCTTCGAAGCTGTTAACGCCCCAACAATTCTCCCTCGTACCCGACGCCATTCCACTACCTACACTACTCAAACCAATCTTGCCCTATCGCGCCTCCTCCACAACTATCCTTTAAGTTTTACGGTAAATCTTTCGTTATTGAATCCCCGCATACATCAATGAGGTCGCTGGACAGCTATAGGTCGCTTCGACGTCGAATACTGCTAGCCTTGACGAAAGACGGTTGGTAGCTAGTCGATATGCGGAATATGCATCTTAAAAGGTAAGTTCTTTTAATATCACTGCTTTGTCTCTGATTATTATGCTTGTATATATTAATTATTAAGACGACGTACAGAACTTACGCGTGCTCGCGACGGTGCACATATTTCATTTCCGCGGGAGTTGATTCTTCCTCGACACGTATTTACAGCCTATCACTTTTTCCTTTTTCCTTCAGCTCGTACCTCTTATTATTATGTACGTGTAATGTATTGAACTGTTTTCTTTCTTTAGAGGCTTAATAACTTAGTGCAAAAATGGTCGCGGCGTTCTTTGCTGTCTGATGGACTATCGGCGGCATAGTGGGTCTCTGTGGATTATATCTAGTTGTACGGTATGTTTTTTTCATTCGTATTCCTTTGTCATTTCTACCTTATTATCCCGTCATTTTAGCCATAATCTACCTTTCCTCCCTCTCAGTAATATCTCCCAAGCAGCCTAAAATCCCCATTACGCCTCAAGTATATTCAAGAGACTACGGGAATCTGGATATTGCCCCAGTGCAGCCCAGTCCGAGCTGGTAAGCAGAATGATTGCGCAAGGCGAGTCAATGTGGAAGACCATTCAAAAGATGTGTAGGGGCAACTATTTGTACAGATCATCGACAACAGACCAGTTTTTCAAAGTCCTTATAATATGGAACTCGTTGGGTCCGTTCCTAAACGGATTAAGGCATTCAGGTAAATTTCAAACAAGTTATAAAAGATGACATACATCGTCATGTACACAGTTGGGTCTTCGGTTATACTTTCGAAGGTCCGTTGTACCTCTTCTGGCATTTGCTTTAACCTGATGACATGCAAATCATAGAAATATTGCGTTGCCTCTTCGTATCCCTTACCATCGGTGGTCCCAGCCTCTTCATGTTTGGTCAACGTGACCTGATTTCCTGTGATAATTGCGATCGTAGCTTGTTGGCAGCTTTGACCCACAACTCCGCGGATGCCGGAGAGTTCGAAATAATAAGTTTATTCAACCCTTTTGGCTGCTTAGTCGCAAAGCGCGCAGCCAACATTCCACCCCAAGACTGTCCAAATAAGTCGTAACCATCTTGGATCCCGAGGTACTTGAGCAAGTTATATCCAACTCGTCGCAAAAGAACTCCTCCGTCCAGAATGATCCATCTCTGGTCTTTTCGCGCAAATGTGTGCTTTTACCATTGCCAATTTGGTCATACACGATAACAGGGATGCCATACTTCGAGACGAGGTCTACAAGTGCGAGTTGGTATTCGTGGGCTACACCGGGTCCTCCGTGCAGTGTGACAAGCGGCCTCTGCTTGCCATTAGACAGATCTCCGAAGACTCTTGCAAGGTTTGCCCGCCACCTGGGCATAAAAATCGACTTCGCCTTCATGAATCTTGATATTTTCTGTCATGGCTTGCGGGATAACAGTGTGGTGAAGGAAAGAATTAGCATGCAGCTGCTGCCAGGGCGGTCGGGTTAAGTAAGACGAAGACTTAGGGGCGCTCTTGAAAGCACATGGTCTTGTCCAGGTTCAATATCATACCTTCCACTAGAATCAAGATACTACAAATAGCCGTGAGAGGGCCTGAGAGATGGCAGACTTCAAGATCCAGAACGTCGTAGAGGTTGGGAACAAGTTGTGGCAGCTGCCAGTCACGGTGGTTCCACTTCCAGACTGAGTCTGCGCAAGGGCGATATCCAGATTCCCGTAGGCTCAATATCCGCAAATTTCGAACTCGGAACGGGTAGATATCTACTGTTAATCTTTATTATTTCTGGCCTGATCTTTCGCCGTAGCTCAATCGAACGATTCCTGCTTGGGACGTGTACACCCAGGCGCGTAACAGACTCGCGTTCACGCGTTTCTCTGTTCTTTTTCACATATTTTACGAATATTTCTGCACTTTCAAACGTAGTAGTAAGTGAATATTTTCCTGTCATACTCGACAAATCAAAGAGCTTCCTCGCAAAATAGAGAAGGATTGACTGAAGATCTCAGAGGACACACGTTGTCTCCCGGAACAACCATCTTCTCATTGCCAAACGAGATGCTTGCAGGAATATATAACTGCCTTCAAGATTTTCCAAACTCCATCAACTATCTGACATCCGAGGCCAACGCGGTTCCTCTTGAGTTCAACACCACATGGCCCACATGTGCTCTTTACACAGGTCTGTCATCACTGGCGTTGTGTCGCGTTTAACACTTCTCAATAATGGTCTCGAATTGCCATCATAGATTAGAATGAGATCTCGCAACCTCTATACGCTTTAATCTTGAAGAACCCAGCCGGACATCCTTTGCACATTATGATCCTTCTCCGCTCAAACTGGATCTATTATGCAGCTGAGTCTTCGAATTTTTTCGTTCTTTGGTCGCGCACTTTTTCGTTCTTTGATCGCGCACTTCAATCCTCATTATTCCTCGGATGTAAGAGTTAACAAATTTCAATTTCCTCATCAACCTTCAACTCCTCGCTCTTCAGTTCTCAAAATCCTCTGGATTTTCGACGATTATCCTTCTCTTCAACCCTTGATCAGCCTAGATCCTCTTGATTTGACAGAAATTTATTTGAGGGCCCCACCGAAGGTCTACAAGTACATCCACCAATTCTTTAAATCGCTACTCCGTCCGAAATTGAAGTCGGTTGTCGCGGTGGAGTTGGGCTTGATCGACCTCACAAACTTTCTTTTTCATCATCAAGATCCTGTGGATTGTGTTATTACATAATTATGCAGATGATGAAATAAATGAAATCTTCCAAGCTACCTCGTTAGTACACAATATAACCTCAAGCTCAAACGGTTAGCCTATAGATGGCTTCTTTGAAGATACCAGCCTTGAAGTATCTGCATTTGAATGTCGAAAGCTCTCAACCCGGAACCGCATATTTCATCGACTGACAAGACACCATGGGTCCAACCTTCCGTAAGGATTATTATCTAACAGCCTCCCTCCCTTGCGAACACTCATTTACGTCCGAGTACAAATTTCAACGAGTTCTCTCCATCACATTCTTTTCCTAGACAACTCGAATATTATCTTATTTCGCCAACCACGAGGCTCTAGGACTACTAGACATCCAAATATCCAAGCCATGCTCTACTCCTGATATCCTTGTCGCGGCTGTCGCCAATAATCACCCTACACATAACAGAGTATCATTCAAAATGAGGAAGGAATGATACTTTGTGGTGTATTTCATTACACCGACGCAGTCGCCAACGTAACAGTATCGTCCAGACATACGCATGTACCAAAACTTTCACCATTATAATACGAACTCATATTATAACACGAAATAATAAGTTATAATCGATATGCCCCCACCGTTTTTATAACAAGAACTCATATGATGATAATACTTAGGTGTGGCTGTGTTCGAACTTCTGCAAAAAGATATCCTAAATCTAGACTAGTCATCAAGTCGCGTCAAGGCAGCGTATTTTGAACAAGAGGTCATGATAGAGACTCAGGCTGAGAGTAGTTACAAGTTTATATGGAGTTCTTTCGCTGTTGAATGTGAACGTCAGCCTTGTAGTACTAGGCGTTTCCGTGAGTTCTTATTAGATAACTTGAATTCTGAATGGACGAAAACAGGAAGTGAATGTTATTTCTATTTACATTATTCGCCAGACTAAGCATTTAACAATGACTACTGTAGAATAAGGGTGTTTCTAGAGGAAATAGAATACTAACGAACACAATGTTGTACAAGAGAAATAACAATGAACTCACTTAAAAAAAAGAATGGAAGACTGGGTTGAAGGAAGCGCAAGGCCAGAACAAGAGTCGGATTGTAATATTCCTAAAGAAAAAATGTGGGCCTCAGCATCTCCAGTAACCGACTCAGAAGATCTCTCAGGAAATGCGCTCTTTCCATGTCGCTTCCCCACTGCACATGCATCTTCATGGAGATGACTCTGCGGAGGGAATTTAATCGACCTCCTACTGGCACCAGGCATCAGCGAGTCATCAGCGTACCCATAACCCTTAGCACAGTGTCCACCCACCCGTTACTGGGACCGTTTGAAAAAAATCTCACGGGGGCTACTAGAGCACAGGGCTTACGACGAAGGAGGTTCGTGGCATAAATCATCGAACTCTATTAGCTGTGCCAGCACCTTGGATCATTCCGAAGAACAATCAAGGGGCCATATGCGAACTCATGGAGGGAATTTAATACACCTCCAGTGAGCGAGCCATCGGCATAATGCCTAGACCCTATGGAAATCACAATGTTACCCGCCCCGGGGGCCCAATGATTGACATCAGGGCTGCTTAGCATAGGGGGTAAGACAAAGGAGGGCTGTTGTGGCGAAGTTATCTTGTAACGTACACGCTCTACATTGCAGCGCCAAGACCTTGGACGATTCCGAAGAACAGCCAAGGGGCCATGCATGGCGTGAGGGAGGCGACGACGAACGCGAGGAAAGAGAGCGAGAGGAAGCTGAACCCACCTGAATGAGGACTTGAATTCTGAATGAAAGCGGCGGTGATGTTGAAGGCGGCGAGAAAGGCGACGTTGATGTCGACGGCAGGAGGGATGACAGTCGTGGATGTCGAATAGGATGGGGATAGAAGGAGGGAGGGAGGGGGAATGGATGGATGGATGGATGGGAGAGGGGAGGGAAGAGGAGATGGTGGTAGGAGGGAAAGGGGCGATAGTGTTCCAGTCTCCCCTCCTCCTCCCTATATAGCTTTTCAATGTACCCGTCATGTGTAATCATGCAATCCTACCTAAACCTTATTTTACTAAACGTTATTCGAGTTTCCCTGTGCACGGGCCAGAGTCCCTGCAGTTTGAGTCCGCGATTAGAAATATGGAACGCAGTGGATCCCTCCCCGAGACAGTCATGACAGATGGATTTTTAAGGACTTGATAATGGATGACATGTAGTTATATAATAAATGCGCAAGACTTAGATGGATCGCAGCAGAAGACAACGATTGTGTACGCTTGTGTTGTCCACAACTTCAACGATTAATGACGTGTCATTTCAACCATCTTTGTCAATTCTACTTGCATCCAGTTCATCAGCTCTATTGCGCGCAATCTCAAGAATAAGGTAATAACAGAAATAAGGGATAGGAACGGATCTCGCGGTGCAGTATTACACTCGTGAGTCGCACCCCAAGACCGAAGTTTTCCAGTCCAGCTATCAAATTAAAAGAATTTAGTCATGATCTAGCAGCATATACAATCCTGTAAGTTATAGTTGAAGTGATTATTGATTATCACGCACCCGCAATATTAACTTAAAACGACATTATTGTAATTGTACAAATCCACGGCTCCTGACGTCGAATGCCTAAAGCTTCTACTTGACCAAGCAGATTCTGATTTATTTCGCCCTTAAATACTATCAATGGAAATAGATATTATACTTATGCTGGGATGTAGGTTGGAAGGTTGAACGACCCTCAACACATCAGTCGTTTCGCGTACCACGGGTTGGACCACGTATGAGAAACTCCCGTTGAAGGAAGGTCTTTTAAAGCTCCGTTGAAGGAAGGAGGATGTCAGATTCTTTGAGTTGCCTCCTATAGTGTAGTTCCTCGAGGGCGCAGCTGAACTAAAAGAAGGCCTATGCTTGTTACTACGCTCCTGTTCTTGTTCTGAAAAAGAGAATGAGGACACGGACAACTTCAGAGTCGGTTACTGGAGATGCTGAGACCCACGTTTTTTCCTTAGGAATATTACAATCCGACTTTGTTCTGGCCTTACGCTTCCTTCAATCCAGTCTTCCATTCTTTCTTTAGGTGAGTTCATCGTTATTTCTCTTGTACAACATTGTGTTCATTAGTATTCTATGTCCTCTAGAAACATCTTTATTTCATCCATTATCAAGTCCTTAAAAATTCATCTGTCATGACTGCCTCGGGGAGGGATCCACTGCGTTCCATATTTCTAATCGCGGACTCAAACTGCAGGGACTCTGGCCCGTGCACAGAGAAACTCGAATAAAGTTTAGTAAAATAAGGTTTATGTAGGATCACATGATTACACGTGACGGACGCATTAGAAAGTTATATAAGGAGGAGGAGGAGAGACTGGAACACTATCGCCCCTTTCCCTCCTACCACCACCATCCCCTCTTCCCTCCCCCCTCCCATCCATCCATCCATCTATCCATCCATCCATCCATCCATCCATCACCCCTCCCTCCCTCCCTCCCCATCCTATTCAACATCCACGACTGTCATCCCTCGCTGCCGTCGACATCAACGTCGCCTTTCTCGCCGCCTTCAACATCACCGCCGCTTTCATTCAGAATTCAAGTCCTCATTCAGGTGGGTTCAGCTTCCTCTTGCTCTCTTTCCTCGCGTTCGTCGTTGCCTCTCTCACGGCATGCATGGCCCCTTGGCTGTTCTTCGGAATCGTCCAAGGTCTTGGCGCTGCAATGTAGAGCGTGTACGTTACAAGATAACTTCGCCACAACAGCCCTCCTTTGTCTTACCCCCTATGCT
>KN837136.1:114148-145528 GCA_000827215.1 Sphaerobolus stellatus SS14 | reverse complement strand
CCAGTAACGGGTGGGTGGACACTGTGCTAAGGGTTATGGGTACGCTGATGACTCGCTGATGCTTGGTGCCAGTAGGAGGTCGATTAAATTCCCTCCGCAGAGTCATCTCCATGAAGATGCATGTGCAGTGGGGAAGCGATATGGAAAGAGCGCATTTCCTGAGAGATCTTCTGAGTCGGTTACTGAAGATGCTGAGACCCACATTTTTTCTTTAGGAATATTACAATCCGACTTTTTTCTTGCCTTGCGCTTCCTTCAACCCAGTCTTCCATTCTTTTTTTAAGTGAGTTCATCGTTATTTCTCTTGTACAACATTGTGTTCATTTGTATTCTATTTCCTCTAGAAACATCCTTATTCTACAGTAATCATTGTTCAATGCTTAATCTAACGCATAATGTAAATAGAAATAACATTCACTTCCTGTTTTCGTCCATTCAAAATTCAAGTTATCTAAGAAGAACCCACGGAAACGCCTAGTACTACAACTGGAGATGCTGAGACCCCACTTTTTTCTATCTTTAGGAAAAATTCGGTTTTATTGCGGCCTCGCGCTTTCTTCAACGCTGTCTTTCCGTTATTTATTTAGTCGAGTTCATCCTGCTTTCTCTTGTTCTTCATTCTATCTATTTTTTCTTTTTCTTTTAAATGAAATCTCCCCACCAGCTTCGACAACATTTTGCAACACTATCTTCGGCTAGAGATTTATTAGGTGGTTCCAGCTTCCTCTCGCTTCTTATTCCTAGTAGTGTTCATCGTTGGCCCCTTGGTTTTTCCTGGGAGTAGCCAAGATCCTGGCGCAACAATGCAGTACATGTATTATGCCACGAACCTTTCTTTGTCTTAAGCCCTGGGTTCTAGTAGCCTTGATGCCAATCAGCAGTCCCCTAAGGGGTGGAGTGACATTGAGCCATGTGTTCCGGGTACGCCGATGACTCCTTGACACCTGGTGCCGGAGGAGCTGGCTTAATTTTACTCCGCGGGTCCATCTCCATGAAAATGTGTGTGAAGTGGGGAGGTGAGATGGAATGAGAACATTTCCTGAGAGATCTTCTGAGTCGGTTACTAGAGATACTGAGACCCCAGATTTTCTTCTTCTTTAGCAACGTTGAAATTCGACTTTATTGCTGCATCACAATCTCCAATTGGCTCCGAAAATTATTTTATTCATTTATTTATGTATTTTTTTCTTGACACACAACTGGCGTCGTTGCAAGTGGTCGTGAAAGCGTCTCCTTTTTTTTTTTCCAGCCACTCTCTCTACTTCCATCTTTTTAATGGACGGCTACTCTCTTAATTCCTCGAACATAAGTATTCAAGCTATTATCTGCTAGTCATTTGTTGTTCACATCACTGTACATCAATTACTACCAATATCCCATTGCCTTGACATTTAGATTAAACCGTTCCCTTCCTTGTAAACTGACAGAATCAAATAGCGGTAAAGTACCAAGTACTGTCTATTCTATTAGTATACTACTCGTACATCGTACCCAATACATATTCTGCAGGAAAATCCACGGTTTCACAAATAATCAGACTCCTAATTCGGAGCTGATACATAAAGTATGAGGGGTATATAAAATCCGGGAGGTATGAAAAATTGACGGTGTATGTGAAATTGGGGATCTGTGGAAAACCTGCATGGTCGGGGGTGGAAAGGTGGTTGGAGAGTTGGATGTCTTCTGAAGTATAGACCCCTTTCTGAGATTGTAAATAGTTTGAATCTTTGTCGAGTCTGCTTCGGAAATTTCCGAAAAAAAAAAGAAAGAAAGAAAAAACTGATAAATATGGGAATTTAAAATGGGAGCGTAAGGAGTTGTACCTTGAGCGAGTTGACCTCTCGACGAAGATATCATATCCGCTAAAGGTCCAAATGAAAGGTATTCGTGTTCATCTTCTCCCGAAAAGTCTTCTGGATCATCCTCCGAGAATGGCTTCCCATCAAAAATAGACTCGAAATCATCGCGATACTTTTGACCGTTCTCCTTAATTCGCTTTCTCCGGTGTACCCGCTCGCTAAGACTCTTCCAAGCCGAATTGCCCTCTTCAGCCTGCTTCAAGTTCAATTGATGGTATCCTTGCTTTTCCTTTTGAGGGCTTCTGAGCGCACTCGCCACCCGTCTTACGAGTTTCTCCGCCATCTTCTGAAAATTCTTGAGTAAATCCAACGCTAATTGGACTGCGTTGTCAACGTTCAAAGTCATATGAGTGGGAAGGGAAAGAATAGGGGACTAATGATAATGATAATAGGTAGTGCCATTAAAGTAGTATGGATCATCGGCGGTTGTGGCTCTCGCCGTTATAGCTCAGGCGGCTAACTCGTTGACCGCCTTCAGTCACGTTAATTAACAACGAAGATGACTAGAGGTGTATGGGGGTGTGAATATTTGCTAAATTATCTTTCTGAAAATGAGAGGAATAGCTAATGAAGATAATCGAGGAAATTTAAATTACCAGGTAGTCAGTTGAGCAACCTTTCAGAGGGAAAATCATTCCCCATGTTTGTAAGGCTCATCTATTACGGAACTGCCGATTGTAATCCCTTATTGGGCGAATGACCGTCTCCGTGCCCCTTCGTAGTTCGGAGATGTTTGAGCAGTGACTCGCTCGGGCTACAGGACCTAAAATCAAGGTGTTACCCTCAGACTTCGTCAGAAAATCCAGGTCAGATATGGGATCACCCCTCTAAAAGCTGCATGGGTTTCGCACTGTGTAAGAAGATCGAGAAATACTGCGTCCTGTCAGACGATTTTAAATCTGTTTCCCTTCCTCTAGGTGAGTGAAATACACTGGAGGCATTGAGGGGTTTTCCTAGAGAAAAACACTGGGAAACCCTTAAAAGTGCACTCCATTTCTTCAGTGTTTTCCCATGAATTGTGTTAAAACCTTAATAAACGTGGTTTTCTTTTGGCTTTCCTTCAATGTTTGGGAAAACACTGAAGAAATGGGGCTGACTTCTAAGATGTTCTTAACATTTTTCTCAGCAGAAAATCCCTTGGTGCTTTCTGTGATAGCATGCTATTGGGTGCTTTTTGACCAAGGAACACCTTAGTAAAAAAGCCGGTTGGCATTTCCTGCAAAGCATTTGTTATGATCTCATATAGAACGGAAACATCGGTGTGCTTACTACTGAGATCATACATACACCTGGACCTGTAACTCCCATAAAAGCGGCGCTGATTGGTGTTATCTCCTCTCCTAGAATGGATCAGTCATGGTGCGCACTCTGAAGCAAGAATGAAAGACTTACCTTTAGATAATAATAAAAGTATGTACAAACGAGAAGAAGAAGATTGTCCCAGACAGCGAATCGGTCAAATGTACTTGGAGCGTCGTCGTCGTCTAAAGAGTCTTTGGATCAGCGAGCTGCTGCCTTGCTCCGTCCTGCTCCGTCGCTGACAGATACCCCAAACTTTATAAAGGTTCGGTTAAGATAATCTTTTGGAGTAATCTATGACAGCATATTAGACATTAGCATACTACAGAGGAATTGCTTATAGTTAGATCATTGATCATCAGCTATGTCCCTTCGCGCGTTGATTTTGTGGTCAACGAGACCATATGATTCGGTGATTATTGTAGGGGGTTAGCGGTGTGCTCTGAAGACCAATTGCGGGGACTGGGATTTGAAGAAGGTGTCTATACGAATCTCGAAGCCGTGTATAAAAATGGAAGACTTATTTCCTGCTCGCGAATTCTTCCTACGGAGAAGCTCAACGGATCCGGAGGAAGGAGCAGCTTCGGTGAGAAACAAATGAGGAAGTTCCGAGGCTGTACAGTACTCACAACGACTTATTAAACCTTCACACTGCAGCGTATAGAACTTTAACAAGGTCTAAGATATTGTTTGTAAAAAGCTGTGCATTGTTGTAATAATGTCTCTCACAATCTTGGCGAACAGAGCCTGCTGCGCCGCAGACGCGCAGTCGTCCGTGGTCAATGAAGCCTGCGAGCACTGCGTCGGACAACGAGCACAGGCCTGGTAGACCCAAATAACATATATAACATCTCAGTAAAGTTTTCTAAGCCATTAGATATCTTCCCCCAGGACTCAGATCGTGCGTCTGAGCACGAAATAATTTAGACTCCGACTCGGAAGCTGCCCTTTGCCCCGTATTTACAGCGCCGCCCGTCCATCTTGTTCCTACTCTCTCACAGACTCCAGGTACGTTCTCGTCGTCAGTACCATCCCCGAGCTCGAAACTCACACAGTAATCTCCCGTATCCTGCAGCCTTTCACGCTCATCCTTTCTTCTCTTTTTACGAACCCCTATCAACGCTAACACAAGTTCAAAATGGAAGACGAAGTCGCCGCCCTCGTATGTGCTTTATCGCACTCAGCGTAATCTCACAAACTGATCGCATCGCCGATGTTCAGGTTATTGACAATGGTTCCGGCATGTGCAAGGCTGGTTGTAAGTGCTCTCCGTTTGCTTGCGATGTTCATTGATCTAACTCAATCGTCCAACAGTTGCAGGTAAATGATCGCCAGCGCATCCTGGCCATCCAAACCACTCTAACTTCATATCCATAGGTGATGATGCCCCCCGTGCTGTCTTCCCGTAAGTCGTCACTTGTCGTTGTTTCGCCGACGTAACTAACCAGCTATAGGTCCATCGTCGGTCGTCCCCGTCACACCGGTGTGATGGTTGGTATGGGTCAGAAGGACTCTTATGTCGGGTATGTAGTGATCTCTTGCGTTTAGTGGACTCGCGTGCTCATCCACTCACAGTGATGAGGCTCAATCGAAGCGTGGTATCTTAACCCTCAAGTACCCCATCGAGCACGGTATCGTCACTAACTGGGACGATATGGAGAAGATCTGGCATCACACTTTCTACAACGAGCTGCGTGTCGCCCCTGAAGAGCACCCCGTCCTCCTCACCGAGGCCCCGCTCAACCCCAAGGCTAATCGCGAGAAGATGACCCAGATCATGTTCGAGACCTTCAACGCCCCTGCCTTCTACGTCGCCATCCAGGCCGTTCTTTCCCTCTATGCTTCCGGTCGTACCACTGGTATCGTCTTGGACTCTGGTGATGGTGTCACTCACACTGTCCCCATCTACGAAGGTTTCGCTCTCCCCCACGCCATTCTTAGGTTGGACCTTGCTGGTCGTGACTTGACCGATTACCTCGTCAAGATCCTCATGGAGCGTGGCTACCCCTTCACCACCTCTGCTGAGCGTGAAATCGTCCGTGATATCAAGGAGAAGTTGTGTTACGTTGCCCTCGACTTTGAGCAGGAGATGCAAACCGCCGCTCAGAGCTCACAGCTGGAGAAGAGTTACGAGTTGCCTGATGGTCAGGTCATCACCATTGGCAATGAGCGGTACGTGTCCATTCTTTTTTGATATCAACACAGATGAACTGATGTGCTATTTCTGTTCAGATTCCGTGCCCCCGAAGCGCTCTTCCAGCCCTCCTTCCTTGGTCTTGAAGCCGCTGGTATCCATGAGACAACATACAACTCCATCTTCAAGTGTGACTTGGATATTCGTCGTGATCTGTACGGTAACGTTGTCTTGTCCGGTGGTACCACCATGTACGCCGGTATTGCCGACCGTATGCAGAAGGAGCTCACTAGCTTGAGCCCGAGCAGCATGAAGGTGCGTCCTCATTTCCAACTAAACTTGACACGGATCTGCATTCTCATTTTCACATTCCCTACAGGTCAAGATTGTTGCACCCCCAGAAAGGAAGTACTCCGTCTGGATTGGTGGATCTATCCTCGGTACGTTCAAGCTTATTGCCTTCCCGTCTGACGACGTCTTCTCACGCATCATCCCACAGCTTCCCTCAGCACCTTCCAGAACCTCTGGTGCTCCAAACAGGAGTACGACGAGTCCGGTCCTGGCATTGTCCACCGCAAGTGCTTCTAAACGCCTGTACCTTTGCCTGCGCAAAAGTCTTTACGAGAGTGCTGCGGTGTGGTGGTGGTGTCTTCCTTCATATAATTACATTCCTATCCATACGTACAAAGTGATGAAAGTGGCTTGTTTTTCCCTTCCTGCTTTGCCCCCGTTTTTGTACCTTATCTTTCCATATGACGTAGAAAGAATGGCGGTTGATACCTCAAGCATATTGATCTTTACATTCTTCCAAATAATAATTGTAGAAAGACAAATAGAACTCATACCCTACATATTCGTGTGATGACTAAGCGTGCTAACATAATCCACGTTGCAGTTGTTCCGCGTCCGTCTTCGTCGAGTTCAACTATTAGAGCACCCAGCACATCGAATAAGGTGGAACTATGGCTCAATCATCCACTACTGCTTCCCAAGAAGAGATGAAAGCTAACCGGCTTCCACTGGGCTACCGTGATAACTGTTCTGCGTGAGTGCCGTCACGCTGCTTGCTCGACTCGGTGCTCATTCTTGCCTCGTTATTCTTGTTGGATTTGATTCTTTCTTTCATTATGGGATGCTTCTGCGTGATTTATGGAATGCTCGATTATGCCTTGCATATGCATATGCATATGGACACGGATACGGATACGGGCGATGCAGACTCCTAATTCCCTTGAACAAATGCCGGAGACAGAACTTGTATTTGCCTTGGCATTGTGATCATGAGAGGTATGCGGATACTATACCGCGTTTATATATCTCTTTACTAACTTCTTTACCCAGACACGAATACGAACGGTGAGCACCGCGCGACCTTTCCTCCCGGGTAGCCATGGTTCTGACAATCCACAACCTGTCTTATCTTCCTTTATCGCCGTCGGATGCATCAGGTGTCAATATTTTGAGTGCGTCTCCGCTACTTTCCCTTGATGAATGAACGATGCATAGCTGACAACTGCTTCCTCAGCTTCCTCCGCAGGTCAAAAGAGCTGTCGAAGCAGCGACAAGAAGGAGCAGATACTGCGTCATCATCATAATGATGTCGCGTCACATATCAATGTTAATGTTGTACATGAATAGAGAAATCGAGCTCTCAGATTTGCTTGCTCCCTGGGTGGTCCGATCAACTGGGCCGTGTTTCTCCTACTTAACGTCTTCTACTTAACATGCGCTCACTCACACGCCCGAGATATTTTTGTTGTGGCGCACATTTGAACTATGCCGTGTGGCTAAGGTATCGGATCCGGTATGACTATAAAGAGGCTGCTTGAGATGGCTATTAGTCCGTATAGCGAATGTGAGTACCGTACCGTCCATATCTAATGACGGCTTCATTCAAATTCACGTTTTCAATATTTTGTAGGATCGTCAGACAGGACAGTCTCCCTGGAATAGATTCGTACAGGATCGTATTTTCTTCCGACAGTGATGTCTAAGTCTTCATGAATATTATCAAAGTTGTTCGACTACTTTGATTGAAATTGAATATAGCCCAAGATCCTCCAAAATGATCCGTAAAGTCTGATTTGAATATGTTCTAGTCTGAATCTATTCTAAACCCAAGCAGAGAGATATTCTCGTTGTTCGTTGTCTCGTTGAGGAAATGAAGCCAGGCCAAGGTGATAAGCCAAGCATGGCCGACGCATCATCATTCTGGCTCACAGCTAGTTTCTTGGTTCTTACCTGACTCACATTCAAAAGTATACATATCGCTCCGTTTCTCATTACCTCAACGTCTACAAAACTGCGACCATGTCGACGCGCAAACCAACTTCATTTGAGAAGACTGTTCCAGACTATCGCAGGCGCATCGTTGTCTGTTGAATAACTACACTTGTACTGTGACAAGTGGATTTTCAGCATTCCACTTAAGATAACCATACGTTCAGGATATGCTATGTGGGTTCAAGATAAGGAGTCCAGGCAGCTTAACACAAAACCCATACCGAGAATACAAGGCAGGCTTCCTGGAAATCTGGATATTGAGTGGCGGGTCATGAAGTCATTTAAAGGCGACTATATATTACAAGGATTTGCTGATCTACCTCGAGAACATAATACCACGATTCTGAACACCCGCTTTTTCTGGGATGACCAGGTACTATGCCTGCTCCTAGTCTGAAAGTCCTCAAGGCTATTATTGAACCTTCGATTTAGATCATTTCCATGGATGAAGGAGTGACTTATTCTGTTTTTTTTACTGGATTCTCGCACTTGAAAGGGGGATACTCTGGCATAAACGGATGTAAGCGCGTTATTTGTGGAGGACACCTTATCAATTATTCTTATACATATGCCTTTAGTGGCTTCTTTGAACCGGATTATTCAATGTGTAAGTGACATCTGTGTTTCCAATTGCTTTTCATGTTGAAAATACGTTCAAGGGAGGACAATGCGTGGAAAAAGGTGCGTCGCGAAGCCCGGTTTATCGGCATCACCTTTAATCAAAGCTGCAATACTAGAGTCGAGCTATAGCTCGTCCATTCTTCTCGAAGGATCACATCTCCGATGTTGATATCTTTGAAAGGACGAGTATAATAACACTAGATCTCTTCGCTGTCCGATCGAACAAAGGCCGGCCGATTGATATCCAAGACCTAGTCTCCCGTTTCACATTAGATTCTGCTTCAGAGTTCCTATTTGGCAGACGTCTGGACACTCTTTCGCGTCCATTGACAGAGCCAGGAAAGGTGAAATTGGGACTCAAGGGCTCTATCCTCATTGATCGATCTGATGAATTCGACGTGTTCACAGAAGCCTTTGGGCGCGTGGCGGTCCTCATGACACAACGCGGTGCTCAAGGACCGACATGGCCATTATTGGAACTGTTTAAGGACCTGACAGAAGAGCCTATTCAGGTTATTATGAATTGGTTGGATCCATTGGTTAAAGTTACACTCAAGAAGAAGATGAAGAGTCTGGGAACTGTTCCGGAAACAAAAGATGCGATTTTTCTAGACTTTTTGGCCTCTCAGACTGATGGTGGGTATTTTCACACTATCCTTTGTGCTTATTGTCTGAATAGTGGTCATTATTTCAGATTTTGAACATATTCGCTACGAATTAGTGACTTATCTCATCGCATCGAGAGATACTGTGAGTTAGTCCTCTGCTCTGATTTTGAAAGTCCTGGATCCTAATGTTTTCTGCAGACAGAGACTCTTTTAACATTTATTATATACTTCTTCGCATTGTATCCCAACGTCTGTGAGCGGCTACGAGAGGAGATATTGACCACATTCGGTCCTGATCAACCGCCCTCCTACGATAAGCTGAAAGGATTAAAATACTGTTCGTCTACACTCAGCTTGCTTTGTTTTCTTTCCGCTGACATATTACAATAGTGCGTGTCGTCTTCAATGAAACCTCGGATTGTACCCCTAGTGCACCGTTGGTCGCTCGCACATCTGGTGATGTTCCCCCCCGTCATCCCCACTTCAAACAGGCCCATACATTTCCCTCGACGAACCCAAGTCATGATGGCACCTTTACTTCTGCATAGAGATATAATCTTTGGGAAAAAAACGAGGATGAATTCCTTCCGGAGCGTTGGCTTGATGAGAAAACACTGACTAATGTCAACTCTACACCTTTTATGTATTGTCCTTTCTCTGGTGGACCTCGTAACGTAAGATATATTTATTATCGATCAGGACATAGCTAATGATCCCGTACAGTGCATCGGTCAGGGGTTTGCCTTTAACGAGACAGCCTACTTCTTGGTTAGACTACTGCAACGGTTCAAGGCATTCAAGTTTGCTCCTCGATGTCAACCCACCGGTTCTCTTCCAGATCCAGTATGGAAAAGAAAACCTGGACGACAATCGGCAGAGCAGATCGTTCCTGCAATAAATATGACTATTCATAGCAAGGTATGTTCCTTTCACTCGGCCCGGGAGCAGCAAAATAAATAATGATGCGGCGGTCTTTGGGTGTTCGCTAAGTCATCTGACTAGTCCCTCACAGTATTCATACTTATATACCACATATTCGGCAATAGTATTTGCAACACATGACCTATCACCTTTCTCCCACCGTAACCAATTCGTGGAAAGTTGTTGCTGCCCATGGAAACGCTTCAACTGTAATACGAGGATAGGTTGTCCCGGCTCCTGCGTCGACTTCATCGAACCGAGTGATATTGACAACCTGAGGACCCCCTAAGGATGGACCCCCAAAATCATATGTAACTTCCTCATCAATGTGTATGAATGCAGAACGAACTCCCAGTGCGTCAGGGTAATGAGCCGCGGCCTGGAAAGGAGGCCTTGTAATGACATTCTCCGCTGTGTCAAATCTAAATCCGCGCAGGTCCAGAATAAATCGACATATAAGAGGGGTGGAATGCTTAGAAATACAAGTACTAATATCAGTGATTATTCGCCTTGAAACAAACTTGATACGACTTACGCATTTTGGTATCCCAAGTCTATTGATACGATGATAGGCTGTGCCGTGGATCAGTGGAATACCATAGAGAAATAAATGATGATATTATGCTTACCCTCTCATACTGGTAGGGTAACAATTGGAGTTCAGTCAAGTAGAAAAATAAATTACGTAACGATTTATCACCTTCACAGTAATGACACTTGCGAGAACCAAGCAGATAACGCTTTGGTAGAGACATTAGCGTCAATAACCCTGACCTCTGGTTAGGGATAAAAAACTCACAGGAATCGCATGACACATAGGGCCGCGGTCATAAATGGCCAAATAAATAAATAAATTTAAGCTTACCTTGTTGTAGTACAAGCTCGGTGAATGAACCTTCCCCAGTAGTAACGCGGAGCAATTTCAATTGTCTGTGTTGCACCCAGACGCTAAGCGAGGTCACCATAGCCACCAGTGTCTCTAATAAGATAGCTGCAATGCGACTCAGCGTGGTCACTAATCTCAAGGATTCAGATGCATGAGTGGCCATGGATCGAGGGTAACAGAACCTACGACTACATTGAGACGCAGCTCAGTAAATATGTTATGCAATGAGACCGTCTGACAACTTATAGTTTAGTCAGACGTATATCTTCGTCGTCATTAGTGCGATTTGAAAATATCACTTCTGACTATTCGTGATTACAAATTAGTTTGAATCCCTTTGCAAAATATCTGTCGCACCGCCAGACTTACCACCTGTACAGAAAAACTACATAGAAACTAGGTCACCAAAAGGAGTTTAATGACCCATCGGAGTTGATTGCTGACAGCAAAAGCTCGAAGAATAAGCAGAGCTGTCAATGATGAACAAACAAAAATCAGAGGTGTATGGCGCAGATTTCCTTTGACTCTAGCTTACCACCATTGAAAACAGCAGTCAGAACCTGTGAGATTTCCAGCACATAATTTTACGCATAGTACGACCTATTATAACCAATGACAGTTTTTCATAATATCAGTCTGTATACTATATGTAATCATATCAATCCTTACTTTCAGAGAATAATGCTGTTTAATGGCTATGCGATAAGTATAAGGAATGTCAGCATACCTTGATAGTAGAAAAAGCATTGGTATCGAGGTCATCTAGTTGAAATTATTAATAATCCTCCATCGTAGGGTGGACTCGCTTACCCATGGACGAGTTAATAATTAATAACTGTAGCGGCTCGAAAATAGTTAGTAAATAACTAAATTTCTCATACTTAAAAAGAATGTTCATAGGGCGTTTCGAACCAAAGGCCTCATGAGAGCCGGCACTAGATACTTAACACTCTACCATTCACCCACAAGAAGGTTAATGAAATGTTTCAAACGGAACTCTGTATTAACGACATGGCAACTAGAGTATCAAAAAAATCGCGACGAAGACACGGGCGTTTACCTTCGACTGGGTAATAGTAATACTTTCGATTATTCCATTAATAATATCCATTAATCCTTCCGATTATTGTACTATTAATCCTCCATTAATCCTTGCCCGTGCACTTTAAAGAGTAATTTTATCATAATTAATAATTGCAGTATCTAGGGATTAATGCTTTTTCCTTCTTTTTTGTATAGGTTGTTTGGCGCGCCTGCTGTATATGTAAAACATTTTTTACAATATCTTTATAGTTACCATGGTGCAATGGCTTGGCCTGTCTCATTTCGCTGTTGGGGTTGCGGGTTCAAACCCGTGCCTGCGCAATTTTTTGGTTGCTGGCTATTACTATTAACTGATTAATAATGAGACCGCAACCCCACCTGGTAGGATTAATCTTATCCTTTAGTTAATCGGCGAGGCGCCAGTTATTAATTATTAACAGGTCGCTGGGTAAGCGAGCCCATCCTACGCTGGGGGATTATTAATAATTTCAGCTAGAGTATGTGTGGTATCAACGATTAAAAAGTTTCCAGCGCAGAATAGGAGTAGATTGGAGATGGCTAAATATCGGGCCAATAAATAAAGGATATCGTCAATTCGCATTTTCTTTTTCCATACAAATTGGATTTATTCAGAGCGTTAATAAAGTGTCATAAATGATCAAGCCTGGAGGTCAAAATTTAAGTGAGCTGACAGTGGATATTTGAACGAACACAAGTTAACATACACGTGGGTGCTAATCCCACATAGAGGACAGAGTTACTGCGGCAGTCGCGGTTAGAGAAAGAATATATTCAGGATTTTACTTGAAGACCTACTCATCCATCACTTGTCGGGGCAGTGTGTACGTATAATTGATACTCATGCTAGGATTTAGACTGGTGTTGAGGACGTAAGAACTTGAAGACTCGAATGGCAGGTATTCAGCGATTATTTATATTGAGTGTTGAGCTTGACCAGTATCGATATGCAATAACCTGAGTCTAAGCGACATCTCGTAGTACCATCCGACTACATCACCTTCCAGTGCTGGGTGATGCACCGAGTCTGTCAGCTCTGATAATTTGCCACATTCTTCATTCATTCACTGATGCGGGGATGTTACTTACGCATTGGAGGAGCGAATATCGTGACTATTTCATAACGACTTTGACATCTTTGAATTTTCGTGCCAGTTAGGCTGATGAGACTCCTTCCACTCTTTCCATACCAATGCCGGCATCGAAATCTAGCAGTGCTCCAGTTATGATGATGATTGCCCTCGCTGGAGAATTACTCTGCTGTGCGAGTGAACCACCTCCGGATCTGAAATGTTGGCGTGGAGTGCCTCTGTTGCACAATCGCCCGAAGTGTTCACATAGCCATAACCACACTGAACTCCATTATGATAGTTTATTACTAGGTTGGGGCGCTCATCCCGAGATAGCCGACTAGATTGAGCACATATGTATCAGTAATTATGCGGTCAAATTAACAGGTCCTGATGACTCTGGCACTCATAGTTGATTGAAAGCTGGTTCTTTATTGCCGAGGAACTGACACAGTGACTAGAAAGGTACCTTCGTGATTTAAAGGGCTGGTGCATCTATTCATCACCTCATGGAATAGTGCCAGTTGTGTTTCTAAAACGGGCAATGACGTTGAACAGCCAAGGTACCTGAAGAAGTTAAGGATGCAGTAAACTGTTCCGAATGGAAAATATGAGCATTACACCTTATTCTCGTATATCACAAACGTCTAGAAATGTACTAACTGTTTATTGAACAGCATTCTAGAGAGTTATGCTAACGCTAACCTTCGTCGCGATTCGATCAGAGTAAGTCTTAACAGTGTTAAGACTTACTCTCATCGAATCGCGACGATGCAGTGAAGAACTGCTGAAAGGTTCATTACTAGCATGATAAATTCAACAGACTGATGGATAGTGATCAATTTTTTTCTGGAATTTGTCTTCGAGGCAAGGCATGTACAACCAAGCATCATGCACTGAACATGAACGGCGCAGAAATGTGTCGGCGCTTATTATATAAGGGTGTTTGTACTTGTAGGCCATACCCCATATATGGAAAATGCCATTAAACAAAAGATCCTCGAGTACAGTACGTCTTGCGTCGTGTATTTACAGTGCCTATAATCAAACTTGCAAATCAATATAGAATAACACAAATAGGAAATTTAACAAAGGATGTTTGTAGATTCAACAAAGGCAAGCCACCCTGTCCCACCTACCGTAGAGTTACTAGCGTTGGAAGGCTTCCTTTGTTCGTGTCCTTGTTAAATAAGGCAATCAAGGACAACTTAAAGAGATTATCCCTTGTTTCGCAATGTCAAAACGTACTCCACTTCCACAACACGAGCACGTGTTATACCTAACATAAAAGGGGCTTTGTCGACTCTTCAAGCTTCAATATATAACCCACTCCATCCTAACCACTTTTTCGATCATCTTTACCACCGACCATATCCAGTCAAGATAATGACCACTGAGCACAACCTCCGCAACGCTACGAAAAAGGCCTTCGGCTCCGTCGGTACTCGATATGTCTCCGTACCCTTGAAATCACTCGACATTTACAACCATCCCTTCAATTCGAGCTTCGATCCGAGATATAGGCCATATTGGGATACAAGCAGCCCCCCCACAAATCATGCAAGCAGATATCAGGGTTTCATCCCTTCCCAGACATTTCGCGGTACCTCTCTTCAACCGTCATTGCTTCCCCTTTCTTCGGCTACGTCGAATTGGCTCAACAAGCTAGACGTAGCCCCCCGATCATATAGGGCCACCGAGGAGCAAAGAATAGACGAGGACATAGGGACAGACGAGAACGAACTCCCTGATGCTGTTCGTATTTCCATCCAGTCCGTGCTCAGCAGCTCCGAGTCCGCACTAGATCGAGATGTTGATAGCGCTGCAACTTGTCCACTCCCGCCGACTCCGGAGCGTCAAACAGCATATGAGAAGGAACCACTCTCCCCTTCTGAATACCTTTCGGTGCTAGAAGCCATTGCTGAGCTGGATATCCCAGACTTAACCGAGGAAGATTCGTTCGCTTCGGATAATTCGGCGATTTCATTTGTGAAGGAACTTGAGGAACTAGGGATTTATATAGGAAATCCAGGTGAAGTGCCGCCGGAGATATCCACTGCAGATATTGTTATCAGGGAACCGAAGGGCAAGGAGCGAGAAGAGTATATTGACTTGACGGATGGAGCGGAGGAAGAACGAAAGATGGCCGAGAGGGTGGCGAGAAGGGAAAGACATTTAACAAAGGAGATTAGGGAGGCTGGAGAGGGACCGTCTAGAGTGGGATACCGGTGAACCTTTGTAATTCGTTTCCAGTGTTACTTCTCGTGATCTGTGTAGAGTATTTTTTTTTCTTATGTGCATTATAATGGTGACCCGTGTATCGACCAATTCAATGAGATAAGTTGAGAAATATGTTATTGGGAAAAAAATCGGATCATTGTTAAAGTGACGGAGGTGTCCCGATCCGTACCTTGTGTCACCGGTGAGATCGCTTCAAGTTGACGAAGGAAGTCGGGTCTCGGTCTGAAAATATCCGGCAACAATCCATATATGATTTAAGGCATTAGTACAACTCCAATATTGCTAAAATTTAACGAGTCGGCGCCTAGAAGAAATGTAACAAAAAAGTAGAGTAACTTAATCGTGACCCATCGTTTGGTTCTCAGTCAACCGCCTTGGTAATGTATGAAACCCTATGCTTTGCCTTTATAGAAAGATCTTAAGTATTCATGAACGCAAACAAGGGAGAACGAACATACCAGGGCGATTTGGCTCGCTTGTCTTATCTGTAGTCGGAAGCAAAAAACAATAGCGCTGTGATCGCTGAGTTCGAAAACGCACATCCACCTTGAGCAGAGGTGCAGACTACTGCCCTTATCTCTTCTTGTCGTCCTTTCTTACGCTTCTTACACACATCTTTTAATGTCCATCACTAACCACACCAGCAAGGCTCTTCCGGAAAACATCCCTCCCAATGTCATCACCCTCCCTCAAACCGCTCAGCTTGAAGCCCTCTACACCATAATCCGCGACAAGGAGACCTCTAGGGGCGACTTCATCTTTTACACAGACCGCATTATTCGATTATTAGTCGAAGAAGGCCTCAACCATCTGCCTGTAGTTCCTCGTACTGTCGAGACACCAACAGTGAGTATTCGTATCTCAACTGTGTGCGTGTGTAACTTCTGGACAAGCGGCGTCTTGGAATTGGTTGCATTCGTTTGCTATTGAGAGAAAGGCTCATAGACGGTGCTAATATGTGGTTTGTTATCTACAGGGTGCGAAGTACGAAGGTGTGGGATTTGAAGGCCGTATCTGTGGTGTGTCTATTTTACGTGCGGGAGAGGTGCGGTTGCCTCTTTGATGGAAGACATGGTTGTTCATCCTTTATTTCAGGCTATGGAAGCTGGGTTAAGAGAAGTGTGTCGTAGTGTGCGGATTGGGAAGATTTTGATTCAGAGGGTGTGTTATTTGTTTCCATTTTTCTAGCGTATACTGACCTTGGTCCCTGTTACGCTGTAGGATGAGGAAACTACACTACCCAAACTCTTCTATTCCAAGGCACGCATCCGTACCGTTTCATGATAGAACGTCCAACTGAACCTCTTTAATAGTTCCCGTCCGATATTGCCTCGCGATATGTCTTGCTGTTGGACCCAATGCTTGGTATGTTCTGGATGCATATAGTTATTTTTACGAGTTCTAATGGTATCTGTAGCTACCGGTGGATCTGCCATGAAGGCTGTCGAAGTTTTGCAATCAGAAGGCGTACCGGAAGAGCGTATTATTTTTATTAACTTGGTGGGTATTATGTCTTCGATTATTTTGTCCTTGGTTTATATCCGAGGAATAGATTTCATCCCCTGAGGGTCTCAAGAAATTCTGTGAACGATTCCCTTCGTTGAAGATTGTATGTTTTCCTCCGTCTTTTTTACATTTAGTTTCTTATTATCATCTAGATCACTGGATGGATCGATGAAGGACTTAATGAGAAAGCATATATCATCCCTGGTCTCGGAGACTTTGGTGAACGAAGGTGCGTTAAATGATGGTTTCTTATGATTTTTGTTAAATATTTGACCTGTTTCGGTAGATACTGCCAATAAACAAATAGGATTATATTTTTTCCTCCTTTTCATGGGTCTCGGACTTCAATTTCAACCTATATCTGCTTTTCCATCACCCACTCATTTTATTGCATATGGACATCAGACCTAGGGTTTCGCATTGCTTTTTGTTCTTTCGAGGAATATTACAAACGTCTGGCAACACTATCTTCTCATCTCACGAATCTTGGGATCACCAGCCTACGTTTCCCAGTAAGAGTTTTCAGTATCTTTAGCCAAAAATCACTATCCCCTCCATCAATTGTGAGATCAGTATATTTTCGTTCGAACATCCCCAAACGATGAAATGCACGTCGTTCTACCTCGAAAATGTATTTGGCCTCACATGTATTCTTCAGAGCGAAGGACTGACTTAACATAGGATACTGAGAGTAAATTACCTAAGAAGGTGCGTATTCCTTTGCATTGATATCCGTGGGAAATACTAAGATTGGGAGGATGAAAATTCTTGCGACTAATAAATGATTTAGCTATTAGCTAGCTCGATCCGTCGAGGATTTAACCATAATAATGCGTAAATGGGCACTTTCTCTGAATGATGCTCAAATGAGGAGTTTTAATGTAAGAAGAGGTATCTTATTGCATAGAAAAATTACGATCGGGATCTTTGGCTTCAAACATGGATTCTCAGTACTTGGAAAACCTTCGGTCGGGCATATGTCGAGAAAAATGCCAGATGGATGAATGTTATGGCAAAATATTGGAGGAAATGTATCGTTGCGCGAAGGCCACCGTGTAAGCGCCGAGTCTATACAAGGTTGCTTGCAGTCTTCAAGTTCCATTCAACAAGCTATGTATCAAGAAGATTTCAAAGAGATTCTTGCCCGGTGAACTGGGGGTGGCGTTATGCGACCTGGTCCCATATTTGCCGAGAAAGCCGTTTGCTGTTTCCACAATGAAGGAGATTGTAGAAATAGGGGAAGAAGCCGTGCGTCAGTTCTTTCATGCTTCAGGAATCTAGGTCTAATCCCCACTTTCAACAGTATGACAATTCTTTGTCTATTTTTGAATTATCCCAATTTTTTTTGTTGAATTTTAATGAATCCCGTTATCCGCATTGGTGGACATTGAAGGCGGAAAGTCAGACAGAATTCGATGGGAATGAGACAATTAGTAGGTCTAGTAATGGCATTAGTTGCTAATTATTTTGTATCTTTGTAACAGGGCGGATGAGCGGCACCCTAGGAATCACCGGGCTGGCGGCAGACGAGCCTGGAGATACGAAAGGTAGATTATGCGTCCAAGGAGGCATTTGGGTGGCGACATTTTTAGTATTTTGTCGATGACCTGCCGAAATTCATTGTTAAACCAACCGGCCGCAGATATCCAACGTCAACATCGGGCCATATATGGCTATTCCCCCTCATCAGGAAACCTGGAAAATGGCAGATTCGCTAAGCAAGATATGGACGGTATATATTACAAGGTAGTGTTAGATATCGCTGATTAGCGAATCCGTCATTGTCTACCTCCCATAGCTCTCCTAGCACGGGCGTCTCTACTAGGCGAGCTACATAGCTCTAGCTAGAGATTGCACGTTTTACTGATGCTCACCCCGCTTCGTCCCTGCGTTTAGCAAGAACGTTTTTTTTTCTTCCAAAAAGGTCAAAGGTCAGGATCTTTGTTGCCACAAGAGGAAATTCTGAGACTTCGTCCTCTTCCTCTTCCTCTGAATCCTCGTCAGAATTTGAGGGCGACAGTATCTTACAAAGAATGGCCAACCAACGAATCTCCGTTCAAATTGATAACCCCGAGAATCCTCGATTCGAGTCTTTGGTTGTTCTTGGAACAGCAGATTGGGTTTTCTACGGGAACCATGTCGAGAAGAACGTTAGGGGAATAGGTATGTATCACGGTATAATTATGCTTCTCTTGACATTCCTTGCCATCAAACGATAACTACGGCACCAGTTCAAGTTACCGCGGATCGACACGATTGGATTTAATGCCACTGGATGAGACTACACATTTGTATCCATCCGAAAAGATAGAACTGTTTGACAAACAAGGCCGATGTCTGTAAATAACGAGGAAAGTAAAGCTGCGATTGACCTAGCGCTGTCATCGCTTTTCCCAGGCGCAAATTTTCCTTATCCTGTGCTTGGTAAATACCATCCTGAGGAGTGTCTAGTCAATAAAGGTTTGTCTATCGGAATGTACTTCGAAGATGACGGGCCCCTGAGGATGCGTTGTATACAGTAGTGTTGGACAGTTTTTTTCTACCCATGGATGTATTACTTATGTAAATTTCATTGGTTTATTGGTTTTATTAAGCAATGTGCTGCAGACCTAAAATTAACTAGATTATGATTACCGTGTACCTAGCTACGCCAACGGTTCCTCTCAGGTTCTACTAAGTATATTTCCTGCAAGTAGGACCATGAATTATCGATTCACGAAGAATTAACTTGAGGCCGTCACATAGTAATAGTCAATAAGTACCACATTTTATAAGCTGTGCAGTAACACCAATAAATAAATACAGTTGACAAGCCACGACTGTAGGTCCTCTTGAGGCCCGAAGAATATAACTAGTGGATCGCCGCTCAGGCAAAGCCTGCGTGACTTATGTGACACCGTGACTAGCGGGCCATACAATCCGAATGGCTGGCTCTCCCAGCCGAAATCTACTCCTTGTCTGTTTGGCAGTTTTCCTCGAGATCAGGAGTCTGCGACTCCAACGGCGGGTAGTTTTAGAACAGGGTAATAGAGTGTATTTGCTACTAATATATATTGGAGCGTTCAGGGTCGATTCAATTAGAACTGAATTGTCGTGCCTAATACGATCCCAATAGTTGTTCTCAATTCTAAATGTCCCTAATTTCCCTAAATTTCTTCGGCATGACATCTTGAGTGATGCGGCCGGACCACCGGATCCTTAGGGACACTAAGAATTGAGGCACTTGTCCCTAGTGTTTTTGTCCCTAAATATATAGTTCTTGCATAAGCAGCTACAATACCAATTCGGACTTGGCCATTAGCTTCTTCAATGGACATTCCGCCCCATCTGGCATGCCGCCCCCACCTACATACAACATGTATGCACATTCCGAGGAGGAAAAGCGGCGAGAGAGGAGAGCGAGCGCGAACGGAGGCGCGACGTGCCATGTCGGGACTCTGTCACAAGTTGTCATGTAGTCGTACATGTCACGAAATGGCGCATAAGTGTTGTACATGTGCTTGTCAGGGGCAAGCATGGTCAAGCGTGCCTTAGGGAAAGCCTCCTAGAGGTGTTCCAACTTTCCCTAAGAAAAATCACCCGACCGAACGACTGGCCGTCCTACCGGGCAGCCCCACCCGGTGGTACAAGACCGTTGCCGGCTAGGGACAGAATTGAGAAGCCCTAATATATATTGGTAGCAAATACGCTCTAATACTTACCGCTATGATTGTGGATTCAGGGCCAATTACTTCAAGCTTCGAAGCTTCAAATATCAAGGATGTGGTCTCTTTTGGTCACGACATCACGTTAACTATTTATATCTTCTATGGAGCGCCTAGCCATTCTCCTCCTAATCTGCTAGTCAGCCTGCTGATTTTCAAGGTTTTATTACCTATGCTTCTACTTTGCAAATTCCAATCCAATGGTTTCGCGTTTATGCTCCTAAACATCCACTAAGCAAGGACGAAACTCCAGCTCACTGTTACGTAAGCACAAGCAGTGAGAATACGTTCCCATGTGCCTCCTCGCTAACTTCTCGCTAACTCGCCAACTCGCCACTGTAATCGATACATATTAGCAAGTGTCAATACGTAATCACTTCTTTCATTCGACTATCCCTTTCTCTCTCTCTCTCTCTCAACCACCATGTCCTTTCCACCTATACCGCCTCTACCTCAAACTCAGTGCCTTTCATCCAAGACTTTCAAGCGGCCTCCGTTGGACGGAAGCTTAACAATTCCCGAACTTTATGAATGGGTCGCAAAGAATTCTCCTGAGCATCCCCTATTCGTGTATCCAGCTGAATCAGGAGAAGTGAAGACGATTTATTGGAAAGACACAATCCGAGCCATTCATAGATGTGCTAGAATGGTGAAAGAAAAGGTATCGCCAATACATGCTCCAGGAGAGGCGCCCGTGATCGCCATTTTGGCTCATTGTGGTAAGCTATCAGAATAAATAGTAGGGATTCTTACTGATTTTTTGAAGACGCCCCTTCGTATTTGGCAATGCACATGTCCGTTTTACGAGCAAATTATATATCGTTCCCACTTTCTGCGCGTAATTCCCCTGCAGCAGTGGCGCACCTCATCAAGCAGGTGGATGTCAAATATGTTTTCGTAGGACGCGAACCCAGCATGAAGAAGTTGTTGGAAGATGCATTTGAAAGCTTGAAGGGTCAAGATGCCGAGTATCGTTTGCCGAGTGCGAGTATAGTACCTCTGTATGAGGAGCTTTATGGAAGTTCTGATGGTCCAGAGGTTGATATGGAGGACTTACCGTTCACCAGAAATAAACAGGATGATCTGATGGTTTACATGCACTCCTCCGGCACGTCTTTTTTTGAAATAGTATGCTTTCATGAATCCAATTGAATCCCTCATCCAGGTTCAACCTCCTTTCCTAAACCAATCCGGTTTATTAATAGGCGACTTATTGAATTAGCGGCCACTATTTACTACAGCGATAAGGATCTCACTGGTCTCGTCTTTGCGCATCAGGTCATTCCTCTGTTTCACATGATGGGACTGCTTCACATGGGTTTCGCTGTGGGTATCATTGTATTTGGTCTCTTGTGAAAGCATATTTAATCCTGGCTTTCTAATAGTGCGCAACTGGCGTTGTACTGGCTGTATTCGAGCCGAAGAGCCCAGCGATTTTACCGACACCTGATAACGCTTATAAGGCAGCGACTCTGACGAAATGCCAGGTTATCTTGACTCCTCCAAGTGTAATCGAAGTGCGTCATCATTAAATATATATTTTATTTGACCATGAATGCATGATTTCTCAGGCATGGTCCACAGATCCGGAACACGTGAAGTGGCTTGCAAGCCTTGAATCTGTGGTATATATCAGTCCCAAACAGCCTTCCAGACATTTGCTAATTAATATGAAGGTATACGGTGGTGGTGCTCTTAATCGTGCTGTGGGAGATTATTTGGTTTCTCAAGGTGTTTGTATTATCAATGGCTACGGCAGGTACGCTTCCGCTATATTTAAATGTGTCACAATGCACATTCTTTTACAGTACGGAAGGAGGGATGCTAGCCGGTTATCTCCCAAGTTGGTTATATCAGTAATGAATTTATATGAGTTAATATTCCACTTTAGATGGTCCTGTGGATCCCGATGATTGGGAATATCTTCGGCTGTCACCTCATATGGTGCCGGAATTAATACCATACGGAGAGAATACTTATGAGCTCGTAATTATGGTAGGTATCTTTCTCCTTTCGACCTATTATGTTAATTAATGCCGATGTTTTAGCAAAGTCCTCTAAATACATTAAATGTCGTCAACACTGAGGTCAACGGGATTCCAGCGTTTGCGACATCGGACCTTCTTCTTGCTCATCCTGAGAAGCCTGGATGTTGGAAACTATTTGGAAGGGTAGATGATCAGATCATGCATAGCACTGGTGAAAAGGTATGCTTCGGTTCCCACGATATTCATTAGATGTATTGAAGGTCACGTACATAGACAAATCCAGGACCGCTCGGTAAACTCCTCTGATTTAGGGCTCACTCTTGGCAGTTCAGCTTCTAATGAGATTTTCCTAGAGAAAATTCTGAACCGTGATCCTCACGTTGAGGCAGTTATTTTCTTTGGCGCAAAACGTTTTCAGGCAGGTGTCCTTGTTGATCCGAAACCCGAGTTCCAATTCGATCCATCGGATGAGGAAAAACTAGCTGAATTTAGAAATAAAATCTGGTATGATAAAAGGACTTGGTAATGGAAACTTCATAATATTCTTCTTAGGTCCACCGTACAGAAACTCAATGAATTTGCACCGCAACATTCCAGAATTGTTAAGGAGGTACGTTTCATCCTGTCGTTAAGATGTCTTCTACTAAACTGCTTGATTTTAGATGATAACAGTCTCGAAACCTTCAAAACCGTTTCAATATACCGCAAAAAGTACACTGCGCAGGAATTTCATGCTCACCGAATACCGCGAAGAGATCGACGCTCTATACAACTCGCTTGAAATGAGTGCTCAGACTAACGTAGCTCCTCCAACTGAATGGGATCTTATTTCGACTGTGGGATTTGTCAGGGAGGTTGTAAACAAGGTCCTTGTACATAAGGTCAAAGATGAAGAGGATATCTTCCAGTATGGATGCGACAGGTGAGGCGCGAATCAAACTTATACTGAGAAGAAACTCATTTTGCCTCCTCCTTTTTAGTCTCCAGGCAACTTATATCAAAAACATCCTTGGTCGTACCCTTCATGATGCCGTTAACCTTGACCCGAGACGATTGTCGGACAATTTTGTTTACGAACATCCAACCATTCTCGCCCTTTCCAGCCATATAGTAAAACTGGCCACCAATGTCTCTGTTTCGGCCGGCAACAAAAATGACAAGAAAGAGGAAATGCAATCCCTAGTCGACAAATATACGGCAGGTCTAACGGAATTGCAGCCGGCTGGCGATAAATCTTCTGGCACGGAGAATTGGATACTGGTAACTGGAACGACAGGAGGATTGGGCTCCCATATTCTGGCGACCTTAGCTTCAAATGAGCAATATACCGGAGTATATGCTCTAAACAGACCTTCTAAGAGGTCTACCTTATTGGAGCGTCAACAACGAGCGTTGGCTGATTTGGGTCTCGATGCAGAACAAGTTTTGAAAAGGGTCGAACTTATAGAGGCCGATATTAGCGTAGACAATCTGGGAATCTCTCAAGAGTTATATCAAAAGGTACGTCCTATCTGATCATTAATGGAGCTTTAGGCTAAATATTCGCAAGATGCAAAGAAATGTATCGTCTATACTTCATAATGGTGCGTGCTTACAATCTATTTTGAACATTACTGGATTTAATGCGCCTCACTATTCTTCTTCTCGCCAACAGCATGGCGAGTTGACTTCAATCTGAGTCTAGCTTCATTCGAACCCAACGTGAAGAGCGTACGGAATCTTCTCGCTTTCTCTCTCACTTCAGCCCGACCGGAGCCCCTTAAATTCATTTACACAAGTTCCATCGCTGTTCTCCATGGTATATTCTCCGAATTAACATTATGAAATAGCTGATTTCCAAGGTTCCTCTCTAGATGTCTCAAAGGCTCAGGAACCTCTTCTTGAAGAGCATGTAACCGCTGATATATCCGCCGGAAATGGATACGCAGAATCTAAATGGGTTTCAGAACAGATCCTTTTGAAGGCTTCGGAACTTACTCCTGTGAAAACTTTGAGTGTTCGTTTGGGACAATTGTCAGGTGGACTGAATGGGGCCTGGAATATCAAGGAATGGCTACCTTCTATGATCCAGAGTGCCAGAGCGGTGAAATGTATTCCCGCAGACGACAAGGTTAGTTAAAATATTCTATCGAGTAGGGTCTAGAGAATTAATCACCTCTAGAATGTTTCTTGGATTCCTATTGACTTAACGGCCAAAGTACTTGTGGAGCTCGCATTGGCTGACTTCGATTCAGGATGTGTTACTCACATTATTCACCCCCAACCCGTACCATGGACTAAGCTAGCCAATGCGATAGCAAGCGAACTCGGTGTCTCTATTGTGCCGTACAACGAATGGCTCAGCAGGTTAGACGACCTATCCAAATCCGAATCAAATGGGATGGTGGCAGGAAACGGGGATGCTTCCTCTCTACAACTTTTACGTGATGTTCCGGCTTTGCGTTTACTATCTTTCTTTCATGTTCTCCCTGTCGTCATGGATCAAAGAGGAAACGCATTTGGTTTTCTGAAATTCTCTGTTCAGAAATCATTGTCTCTTTCCAAAACGTTATCAGATCCGAAGCTTGAGCAACTTGGCGAAGCGGATGCAAAGGCATGGATAGGTTATTGGCGACGGACTGGATTCCTGGCGAGTTGAAGACTGATTAGACGTAGAAAAATTTTAATGGCTGTATTTAGTGGTATACGTTATACCAATTTATGCCCCTACATCGCTGAATTCTCAGGAGTTTTGTCTATTTTCTTATCTCATCCTTTTGTCGCACCCAGCGTCAGCAAAGCGTGCCATGCGCGCTAAACTCCCATAGTGTTAGGTAGCACTAGATAGAATAGCTAAGTACGGAGTCGCTAGGAGTCGGTATATAGACTACATAGCCCTACATACCACCGCTTATCATTCCTAGCACGGGCGCTAAGACGGATTCTGTGTCAACTTTCCTGATGCGCCTAGGATAGATTCTCTGGGATCCGTAGCTAAGTACTGACCAGGAACTAAGTAAAAGCTATATATAGATATAGAGGATATGAAATAAGCACACTGATCAATAATTACAGGTGGCTGACTTTACGTATACAAACACAACCATTTCCCTCCCAGCCCAAAATTTAGGAGTCTCACTCTGTCCTACTTTCTTGCTCTCTTCTCGCACCTTAAACCCTTCGGCTTTAGGATGTGGAATCCTGATCGTGCCAATGTATATATCCTTGGGTCGAACCCCTTCATGTTCCAGTTTCAAGTCGTAGTTGAGGACAAGATGGGCAAGTATCATAATCTTCATGATGATTGCTGCAAAAAAATCTACCAGGGCATGCATGTCTCCCAATGCCGAAAGACATGAAATCACCATTGGTAGAGACAACGTCGTGTCTTTGACTTGTGCCTCCCTCGAGCTCGCTTTTGTCTACGTAACGGAAGCCGATGAGTTCCGCCACATTTTGGTAGTTGTTCTGATGATAGTGCACACTCTCGGTTGGAACAGAGACCATTGTGCCTTTGGGAATTAAGGTGCTATTTGAGGAGGTGTAATCCTTGAGAGTTGTGCGGAAAACTACGACTAAGACACCGATTGTCAGTTTTTTAATTGTGTCAGGAATTTAGGAAGAAGTACATACGGGTAGCAACAGGGTGCATCCTTAATGTTTCTCTAAAAAAAGTTGTTGAGGTTTTTCATCTTTCCCAAGGCTTCTATGCTCCGTCCTTCTTGTGCGGTTATTTCTTCTACCTCAGCCCGTAGGGGCTCAAGGTATTCATTGGTCCGAAGCGCAAGAGAGTATAGAGCATGCACAAAGGTCGGATTGTAAAATTTCATATAATTAGTAGTTAAAAGAATTTATATGTGACTCATCGCAGATGTCGTATGAACGCTGGTGAAATTCATGACAAGGATCCGAGTTGCTAAATGGTTGAGAGACTGCTCTTCGGCTTTCGGTTCGTCCATGAGCCAGTCTAAGGATAATGGCTAGCCCATGCAGTGAATAGAGTATCAAAATAAGGGACAATTGCATACTGGTTCGCTTTCCTTTTCATCATGTGATTTACTACGTTGTTCATTTATTAATGAAGAGAGGCGAGCAGCTGTATGATGAATAGTACGTGAGGGAGCCGTCACTCGTCCAATCAGTCTGTAAAATCAACTCAGTCCTGGTAGAAAATTATGGAAAAATACACACACACACACACACACACAGTACTAGAAAAGACGGATCTATAGACACAGACCCACGGTCGCGATTTAATACATTGATTTTCTCAAAATACGTTAATTAGAACAGAAGGCCCTTCGAAGGTATAATTCGAAGCCGGTCATAGTACTGTCTTGATTATTCTTCGTATGTGTATCATATCCAACTAAATTCGATACATCCTCCTGGAAATGGCGGCGATGAGAATAGACGGAGCCACAAGAAAGCCAGATCTGCACATCGAGAATTAACCACACAGAACTTGAAGCCATGTGGCGTTTACAGGCTGAAGTGTCTAGTAGTAGTGAGCCCATATTATTGGGTTCACGCGCCATGCTATTCGGATTGTGTAAATTCTGAATCACAATCACAAACTCACGTTCGCCATTGAACCTGTTATCTGTTGCATCAGAACTCACTAAAGTCCGAGTAGAGCAGCTAACGTGCTTCGAACCTCTGCATCCACCGAGCGGGATTATCCTAACGAAGATCGTCATGATTTTATTAAAGCTTCTTTCATTCACTGTTACCTATTAATGGGATGATATGGTTGGAAAGGATGATATGTTCCATGTATTCATATGGGTGCACGCTAGGCGTGTTTAATGCGTGTGCAGGAATAGTCTCGTGCGGCGCCCCGAGAATGCGCCTCAGAGAGAGAGAGAGAGAGAGAGAGAGAGAGAGAGAGAGAGACTCAGAGCAAGGCGCTTATGGTGCACTTGAATTAAGTACATGAGCCCAGTACTATGGGGAGAGTAAGACGTATGTACTCTGCATCTACCAATCAGCATATTGGTAGCATATGGTAATCTGGTGCCAAGATGCTCCCGAGAAGCCGAGGCTTGCGTTGACGCGCAAGCCGGTCTACAGCTTATGGGCTCTTCGTCATAACCAGTGACTGGGTCCTTATATTTATAGACATTGACTCTTGAGCTCGACTCGAAAACTTGGCGGGAAGGATCCCATCGGAAAATTACAGCGCTTTCGGGTACCGATGGCGGAGTTCGAATTTCACTCAAAAAGTCGCCGGGACAAGAATCTTTCCATAGTTCCACTGTAGAGCTGTATTAAGATGCCATTTTCAGAGAGAATAATCTAGTATATAAACTCATTTAATTCTGACCTTTAGATCTCTCTAACACAACCCAAATAAAAAGTCGATTTTTGCCTATTATTTTGCTAGTCCAAGCCAAGCTTGTTATATAGTATGTTTTAAGCTACCATTGAGCTGGAAAGCTCTAAGGATACATACATGAAACTAATTTATTAAATCGGACCTCTTACAGCTGTTTCAGGTATGCAAGGCGGTGTCCCACAGTCACGTGATTTGTTCGAAAATAATGATGCTGGTGAAAACCCTCTGTATTTTGTGAACCAGTGTATTAAAGTCTGATATTTTTTAAACATGATCTTTGTCACAAACTGTTATGTCCTGATATCTAGATGTCACTTTGGACTCTGGATATAGTAGAATGACATAAGTAATTCGGAGTCTGGATGATATAACTGAAAGGACTTGGCTTCAACTTATGTGTTGCACCCTTAACTGTATGCGTTGTCCTTGTTTCAGAATGAAGTCCAGATGAACAAAGGATCGGAGTCTGACAGTTGTCACAGACAAGTTGGTTATAAGATAACTCAGAGACCGAGTATAGTAGAACGGAGGGAAGGTAGACAGACGGAGGCTGGAATGAGTTAACAGAATAATGAAGTGGATTTCTGACTACTGAACCATAATACAATTGAGGCTATTTATACTAAGTGGAGCCCAAGGATAAATGTGGAAATAGTCAGGGTCATGGAGATGGAACAGATAAAGGAATAATACAAATGAATGTGGTTGGCTGGCGATAACATGAAGTGGAGGCCAATGAGAATATAACGTAAAAGTCATGTGGAACATAAACACGTGAAATCATAAGCAATGCTTGGCATTGATGAGAATTAAGTGAGATAAGAAAATGGAGATCCAAAGATATAGAATGAATGAATAGAATGAAAGTAAAGTTGGAGGTTCAATGACAAATAGAATGTGAACAAAACATGAGATGATAAAAGAAATCAAAGATGAATAACATAATGGAGTCTGAAAGAAATCAAAGATGAATATAAGATCGGAGGTCTGAGGTGGATAGCAGGATCAGGTCTTGACACCTCCAGGATAAGAATTAGGGTATTAAGGTTAGGTTAGGAGTTACTATCATCCAACAGGAAGCGGTGCATGTGTCACTTTCTGTCCAAGGACCAATGGGTGCTATTGGTGACATAATCTCTTTTGGAAAATTACATAAAAAATCAATAAATAAAAATTCACCCATCCTTACTTTGACAATTATTTGAAGTGTTGGTTTTATAAGTAAGATCAAAGGTTCGGGATGAAGTTCAGAGTTGATCTTTGAAGGTCGTATTCGGTTCGGAAGTAATAGAGGTCTGAAGTATATAGAGTGAATGAGCACTAGGCTCAAGTTATAGGAATGATATACACTAAGGTCTATAAGGCTTAATGGGCTAATTTCCGACTGGAGAAAACTAGCTAATATACATGTACTTATATACTATAAGTCCATGGATGAAAGAGGAAGGAAGTCTTACAAACAATTAAGTCAAATGTGGAACATAACACGTCATAAAGTGATAGAACAATGGGTATATGTGTACTGTTGAATAGCGAAGGTTCAGGGGAATGTATAAACGAATAATGTGAATGATCAAAAAAGTATGATGGACAAATATGCAATACAAATATAAGCGAACGGAGGATATGTCATGGGAACAATAAGCGAATGGAAATATGCCATAAGAAAAGATAAGTGAACGGAAACAATACAAACGAAATAGGAATGGGCATGACGAAGTGTCATCTGTCAGAATAGAAGTAGTCTTGAAGTCCAATTGTGCCAGGTCTGGGGAAGACTAATAATAGTCTTATGGAATAGTGGAGCAGATAGTGTGATAGAAGGAAGTATGTGGGCAAAGGCATTGCCCTCAGGATCAAGAAAGAAGTCGGGGTGTGGGCAAAGGGTTTGTTGTGCGAATACGAAGATGAGGTGAGATGCGAAGTCAAACGAAGTAAGATTGGAAGTTGAACGAAGTCCAAATGAAGCTCTCTGAAGGTATGTGACCTTCTCCGAAGCTTTGTAGAGGTTAAACGAAGTCACATGTTGTGACACTTAAGCACGGGGCTTAACACGTTTCCTCTCAGTCTGCAAACCTTTGATATCCCAGTCAACAAAATGAGCAACAAAAATGCATGGACACCCATCACCCACTGAGACTCAATCCCTCCTACTGAGTACATGGCTGGAGAGTGGACTGACCATGTCAGGCTGCTGGGACTTAATGAGATGTGTTGAATGTTAGCATTTGATTGAAAAAGCAAAGCAAAGCACAATTACCAAGTATCTTAGGCGAAAAAGTTTGGAAATAGGTTTGGGAATGATGTTACAGTTGGCATGGGCTTTCTAAATCATGCCATCTAAATTTGGAACTCCGAAATTTTTGGTTTAGAGTGGCTTTCTAAATTCTAGAAGTCTATGGCAAGTCATCCATTAATGATCTATTTCAAAGGATCACCGGGGTCAATATAGGGCTGATCATGGGTGACCCTCGGGTGCACCCTCGGATGATACCTACAGGTATGTCGATTCACTTTGGGGATACCTCCATCCTTACAGGTGGACACCTGCAGGTATCAAATACCTATACAGGTGGTTTCTCACGGGTACCTGTGACAGGTTACCTGCAGGTACCTGTGGGTTATCTGCAGGTACCTGAGGGTTATCTAGGTGATTTCATATATATTTCCACTACTACAGGGAGGGGGGGTCCCTATTTGCTATCCTGGACTCATATTTAACAAGAATTTCCCTTGTAGTATTGAATTAACACAAGTTTCAACATATTTACAAATACCTGTACAGGTATTCATTTAGCAAGATCAATACCTCCACCCTTACGGGTATTTAAGCGCCAGGTACCTGCAGGTTCAGGTGTCAAAACCTGCAGGTACCTGCAGGTGTGCAATACCCTTGATCAGCCCTAGGTCAATACATGGTTAGAAAAACTTTATTAGTCCTTCCTGATTATGCTACACAGAATTAAACTGTACAATTTTTTCAAAGTTAACTTCTCAATAAGTACATATTTATCTTAATAATTATTTGACTTCTGAATTGTACAGCTGAGCTGTGCAAATATTCCCTTGAAAAATTAAAGAGATATTTTTCCTCCAGTCAATCCACAGGTCGGGTATCTCGGCTAACCTCAATGCTTGAGTCTTAATCTGTACTAAGTCCCTCGGTGTCGGTGTTCAAGTCTGGTGAATTTCTTGACACATGGGAACTGCTGACATAATAGGTGCCAGCATGATTGGGAGAGAATTAAGGTCACCCCGGAGGTGAGCTGAGGTGACAGTTAGCCAGGAATGTCCAAAAAATGCAGGTGACCAGTGCTTCAGCTTTCAGCAATGCATGACATCCTTATTCTCTCACTTTTGGTATATTGCACTTCAGCTTATTACCCACATCTTTCACTTGGTCTTAAGCAAACTGTTACAGGCTGATCCTAACAAAGGGTTCCAAAGTGTGACTGAAGTAATGAACGAAGTCACACTAAAGAACAAAGGGTTAGAGCTGAAGGACTTAGCTTCAATGTGTGTGGGTTGCACCTTCTCAAAATGTATGTGTCCTTAATTTGGAACAGATTAGAACCAACAATATAAGAGTGGAATTGAATACTGAAATTCTGAACAAAGTCTGAACAAAGTCCTGAACGAAATCCCGAACGAAGGTAGGACTTTGTTAAGGTCTGTTCCAGTCTTAACACATATTTTAATATTCTATTCCATTTTCGCTTTATTATTCTATTTTCTATTCCTGTCATTCCATTTTCGTTCTCACTGTTCTATTTTTACTCCTGTTCTTTCTTTGATGCTATGCGCTTCCTTTATGCTGTGTTTCCTTTCTTCCATGCTGTGCCCATCATTAATCCTATGCAATCCTATGCCCATCTTTTATG
>KN837135.1:711597-733160 GCA_000827215.1 Sphaerobolus stellatus SS14 | reverse complement strand
GGATATGAATCCGAGCTCAGATTCTCTGTATGTCAGACTAGCTTTGTACTTGCCAAGAGCATTTCTAACATAAGCTTTCCAGGTAGTTAATGTGCTTCGAATTTAGGCCGAAGGATGCTTAACAGACTGGAAACTGGACCTCATTATGAGGTGTTGCCCTTGTGTGGAATGTCTTAAAGTGAATATGTCTTTGGGATTTATCCAACGCCTGGACTCTTCTCCTGGCCCGAATCAAGGTGTTCTTTTACATATTCGGAACCTCACATTGATTAATCCCAGGGACCTTCTTATTGATTATCTGTCCAATATACTTCTGTCGCAGTTAGTAGGTCACCGTATTTTGATATTCTTAAAAGTTCTTCCAATGAATAATTATCTGCAGTCCACGTAACCATACACCCTTCCTCCGAGCATCGTAATTGCCTCAAGTTCTCCTTCAACGCACTTGAGTACTGTCTTTAATGTCACTTCATTACAGGCTGATAGCATACTAAACAATTGGAGAACTCGCCCAGTCACATCATCTTTCTTTAACCCATTTGGCAAGAAATCACTAACCCAGATACAAATATTAAGGATAATAGGGGTACTTCCACACGATTCCGATCTAACAGAGAAGTTATTGACTGCTTTGTCCAATGTTAAAACACTGGAGATTAGTCATGGTGGTGTCAGCACGCTATGGGTCGAATTATTTTTCCCACCAGCTTCTTAAGGGTCGCAATCCAGTTTCTCATGAGGTTCCGGATGAATTCAAATACCACGACCAGGAAATCAGGAGCGAGGACAGATATTACCATACCGACATAAGCTGGCCAAACCTTCCACATTCAAAGTAAGTGATATACCAGGAATTTTATGCTGAGACGTGGTCGCCTTGCTCACATTGGACATGTTTACTTCGGCGGAGGGTTCGGAAAGGGCAGGGCGAAATAGTGGAAACATAAACCCTTGCTTGCACATGCATACAAATGGCATCCTATCGCGAACGGAGCTCTTGATGAATAGAGATGGTTCATTGTATTATTATTTTTATCTTTCGCATCAATTAATAAACTGTAAATTCACGTCTCGGCAAATTTGATACATGATGCAATGTTGAGTTGAAATAAATTTGGGATTTATAGATTCAGCCAAAAGATATAGCGGAGAAGGATGTTATACCAGTATTGGCATAGCTAAGAGTCTAGAGTCGAACGACGAACGAGAGAAAAATAAACATACTGCAGACATCATCATGCGTGGCTATGACATACTTACAATCTCGATTATCATGATACCAGTCATAGTTTCGGCGCTAATATTATGTCTATACATATATGTAGTAAGTGCAAAGCAAGGTGCTCAAAAGTAGGATAGCTTTGTTGCTTCGTATATCCACCGTCTATGGGGCGTGCATACATAGGAAAGCAAGGAATGAGCATAGTCCTAGGAGCACAAGCAGACGATATCGCCTCCAACGCGGGACTAGATAGATATCAACGACCATTTATTTATTAATTACTGGCCGAAGTGAGACTAGTTGATCTATCTGATGAGCCTGTTGATGTCGTCCTCCCTGTTACCCTGTTCACCGTACTCGATGTACCAAGCTTGAATTTGCACCTACGCCAGCCACCGTTAGGTTCGGAGAGCTTGGCCGCAGGAAGTTGCCGTCCTGTATGCAAATGTATTTGTTAGTTTGAGTCGAGTGAGAGAGGAACATGTGCAAGAACCTACCTGTTTGAAGTTGCGGCCAATCTCGTCGACGAGGTCTTCAACGGAGAGGAAGTCGCACTTGACAAGAGTAGCCTCAATAATGGCATTATTATCGAGAGGAAAATGCTGCTGATCGACCTTGCCATAGCCATATTTATAGATCAACCGGACTTAGGGTTGGGCTCGCTGTGAAGCATACGAAATGAGCGACGGATCATGATATGCATAAAGTGTAGGGTCAACTCACCCTTATGCGGTGTGGCATCAAACAAAGCATCTGCAGAGTAGGGTTAGTTGCCTTGACGAGAATGGCACGAAAATGACGTTGTTGATTTGCAATAAGTGGAGGAGTCGGAGGATCTTGCGGTGCAATCTCGTTGATACTGCAGAATGTGAGCGTTCAAGGGACATAAGCAATATGCAGTATGACTTACACCCTGATACGGGCGGCAGACAAGACCTCAGGTCGACCTGGGACATAGCAGTCACCTGCAGCAAGGGTAACGCGCTTCAAACGGATCTCCTCCCGCTCCCGACCGTGGTACTCCCTAACGTAGGACTCAATGGGCTTGAAGATGAGCTTGCGATACTCCTTTGCTGTAATACGATATGTCGGTTCTCCCATCTGAAAGTCGAAAAGAAAACGAAGGAGAGAATCAGTCCCGAAAGATGGTATTGAATATTCGCAGCATCGTCCATTGCTGGACTAGCTTATTCAGTCGTAAAGTATGCATCATAGTAAACGATGAAAGCGAAAGGCCAACGAAATGGGGAGTAAGGTAAGTGATACGAACCTTGCGGGCGGCCTAGGCAGCAGCGAGCTTTTTTTCCCGGAGCTAATCTACTTGTTCTTCTTCTCCGAGACCTCTATGGCCTAACGATCGTGGTCTCAGTCCAACAGCCCTTTTTGCATAGAAATAGGGTTAACTAACAGAAGTACTCGGTACCCTAAGTATTTGTAGGGCTACAGCCTTGTACGGCGCACTGGACGACCTCCAACCAACCGTCGGGTAGACGACGATAGTGCCTCAGCGCGTGGAGAGAGGTGATTGGAGCCAGGGATGGGTGGGATGTAAGTAAATGTGAAAACCGGGAGGAGGGGGAGCTGGACGCAACCAGCGAGTCAGCGCGTGTGACACCGTGACGACTGTCGCGGCAGAGTCGACCTATTATTGACCCCCATCCCCTGTGCGTCGATGGTGAGGTTCTATATGGATGGTCCGCGATAGTCCGTAATGGTTGCGCGTGGCTCAAGCATGGTCGGTCGATCGTGATCGACTCTATAGACCACCATGGGTGGCGAGCGCTAGTCAGTCACGCGAGGTTTTTGTGATGACGTCGACTCGAGCGCGCCTTCGAGATCCATTCCAAGAACATTTGAGGCCATATTCAGCATTTAACTCCTCTGGCGAACCACCAACCCTTCGTAGCACGGTGTGTACAGGTAGCACACTTCTTCTGATTCTGGCATATCGTTCTCAGCATTTTTCTTAGATATGTCCTATATGGCAATCTATTTTCCTATGCTACCGTCTTAAGGGATCTTTGAGGCCTCTGAATCTGGACTACACCAGCCCCTCTGTCATCAAGGTGTGCCCTCGCCTACTCATTTTTTGTTTGTTTAATATCTAGTTGCTTATGTCATCATTGTAGTCCGATACTTCATGATATGCACACAATCAGCTGACGCTATAGATGAATATTTAGTCTGGAGCCAGTGTGCCTTGTTCGCCTTCTCTCGTGACAGCTGACATCTGAGCCATGGAGCCCTCAATACCATCATGGCATTATTTCTCTAATGTACACGCGTATCCTATCCTGCTGTAAATGTTTAACACAAGTATGTTATCTTAACCACGTCGAAAGCTCCGTTCCTGACGCTGCAATTCTTTGCAGGCATGTCATCTTATTCCCATACTTCCAGTCCCCGCATTTTTTCATTGCTCCACCTTCATTATCGGATGAAGTTCAAGATGCATACTGCAGGACGTATTATCATCAAACCGTGTTAGTTTCTACAGACAGAGATGTTGAATCAGAGAGTTCGAGTCTGCCGACATAACTTCAGGTACTACTGTCTCACATCTGCCTTTTGGTTTCTTGTTAAGTTGAAATTGCTTTCTGAGTGTTCTTCTTCTCAATCTATATCACAATCAACCACCTAGACTGTTCAGATCTAATTACCCGGCGATCCTGGGAGATCCTTCATAGTCAAGGCCTACCGGCAGATCAATTCTCTGGAGTCACGGAACGCACAGGCCGGTGGTCAATTCATTGCCATATAAGAATCTTCTTTAAGAGTATCAACTACAGTCCATCTGGGAGATTGTCCGCTACTACACACATGCTCGACGTCGGTCTCTGGGCGCTTATAAACGCAACCCTCTTGTCGCTCTGACGCGGTACGATGGATAATATCCCTGCCGTATCTTCCTTAATAAAAATCCCCTATGGTATATTCACCTCATGCTGGCTTACAACATAGGAAAATCTTGCTCAATAATGACTTAGCAGCCGTCTACCGTGGCTTAGCGAGATCGCTTCGATGCCTGATAACCGAACATGACTCTTACAGGTCCTTGTGACTAACATGAGTGGTACACTTTATCAGGTAAGAGTCCAATCCTTCGAACCGACTCAGAGATTTCATATCTGCCAATATCGCCTGGTCATCCTCACGATAATCTTGGTAGCTCATCAAACCCTCCTATTACATGTTAGCGGCGCAAGCGCCGATCCCCGTCTCCGCTCCGGGGGTCTCAAAATAAATAATAACGAAGATAATAATATTATGGAAGGGTGTAGCGTATTTTTCCCGTATTATATCGCATATATGCATCTTTGATTAAAGTGTGCCCTGGTCAACATAAAACTAGAATATTTGCGGAAGTTACTTCGGAATGTATCGAAGTCTACGATGCCATTTTTATGCCCCTGATATTACCAGAAAATTGTCATAATATATTGTCATAGAGAGGCAAATGCTCACCTCCGCCTATGGCGGAGGTTCCGTGCTTGCGAGTCAGTACAAATAAACATTGTATAAGAGAGGCTAGAGCCCCTGAATGCAACCTGGAGGGAGGAGAAACAGGACGTTGACCAACCAAAAACTCACCAATAAATTAGCCAGCCACAACAATATCCCCGCTGAAAGTTAATAAGCAATCAGCAAGTGTCTTGCATAAATAGAGGTAAGGTAACAAATGTGAATGGACTATATACAGCACGTAATATCAAAGGTGATATCAGAGTGCACGTGAAGTTAGAGAAAAAGAAAGGCTTACAATTTGTATTATGACATAAAATTCGTAGATACTTATTATGGCACATTCTCATATGCTCAACCATTCAATTCCCGCCCACGTAAGGCTGCAGGCAGGTTTTAACATACCCGGGTACCTGTACAGGTACCCGTTGTCACACCTGCAGGTAACAGGTACCTGTGACAGGTTACCCGGCGCTAAAAATGACCCGGGGGTCCAGGTTTGACTTTTTGGTGTTGCAGGTTTTTTGAAATACCTTCAAAATACCTTCTAAAATACCTTATTATATATATATTACCCATTTTTCTGTGAATTATTATTGGAACCCATTCATTGGGGATTATATACACTTTTTGTGTTTATTTGCAGTGTTTGTGCCTGTGGCAGGTGCTTTGTAAGCAGCTATACAGTCTCTTCAAGCCACTATCCTCATATTCACCTCCATTAATATCTTTTCAGCAGCTGGTTGAACCCATACTAGTTAATATATATCTGTTATTTCTTATCCTATAACTATAACACAATCTTTACCATGGGGAGTATAAGTAATTAGGGGTACTCAAAAGAATAGTCCTAAAAGGTCCCAATTTTCATGATGAACCTGTATCATCTAAACCTTTCCCAGTTTATGGCAGAGGTGGTGTAATAATATTGATGATGGCTTGTAAACAGCAGAAGTTCAAATCTTGCTCATGTCTGTTTTTTCTTGGAATAATGTTATGTAGTTGTGTGAATACCTGTGGACCCAGGTATCTATGGGAGGTAAACCTGCAGGTTTCAATCTCACCTGGGTGATAGGGTTACCCGGGTTATAAAAATACCAGACCTGCAGGTCCAGGTAACCTGTGAGCAATAAACCTGAGGATGCAGGTATGAAAAAATGGATGGCAGGTACCCGCAAACAGGTACCTGTTACCCGCAGGTCATACCCGTCTGCAGCCTTACGCCCACGGGAGTGATAATACGAGCATGGAATAAAGCTTGGCTGGATGACTTGAACGTAAACGGAAAGACCAAAGCTGTTTGTACCAGAGACAAGGCGATGAGTGAAAAGTCGGTGGAAGGCTTGACTGAAAGGCGTGAAAGAGAGACAACCGCCGTGAAGAAATAAAGGCGAATACAACAGTGTAGTGCTTGGCATTATTTTGACGTACAGCCAGCGGCTATTGGTCTTATGCGAGTGAGGCCGAAGGACATGCCATAAGCAAAAATGACATTTAGAGGGGAGATATTGGTAAGGATAGTAAACAGTTTTGTAGAATGACACAAGGATAATAGAGAAAAATGATAGGATTAAGGATAGGATATTTTTAAGGGCGGCCTACTAGGGCGTACTCAAATATCACAAACGACACACCGGCACGTAGATAGATATCATCCAAAAATGGTAACTTGGAATATTGCGTGCAGGAGTATAGGATACAGAAAAAGATGAAAGAACTGCCCCATAACACCCTTTTTCCTTTTAATCTCGCTTCGCTCGTTTAACAGAGATGGGGACCATTCTGAAAGGAGATTTAACTTTACAAAAAATGAACCCATGCTCAGAAATATTATCCGATCCTGTTTGTACATCAGGTAAGTTGACATGGGCGGCTAAATGGCTTTCTAGCTCGTTGGGTTGCTATATAGTGCTACGCAGGTCAGACTTGCTACAGATTGCTAAGGATCGCTAGACACTCATTCACTTTGCTCTGCCTTCACCTTTTCACGCAGACTGCGCAGGGAAGGTTTGAACAAGTCATGTGCAGTTTCGACCGCCTGCGTCTTTCTAAGTACAACCACCACCACATCGCACCTGCCTTCTCATCCTGCTCGAACTGCTGGGCCCGCTACACACTAGATCTCTTTCACAGATTCATTCTGACATGTTAAATGGTATGACTACCATCTGGGCTGCTGGAACTTAATCCCTTCAGAAGTCCAGTGCTTTGAGAAATCTCACTCTAGCAGGCAACCTTCTTGGACGTGCACCTTACTCTGGCCTCCTTGTTTCTTGTCTTGCATCCTGGCTTATCTATTAACTACGATACTACTGCTTCGTCTATTTAGTCTACTGGCAGCTTTCCTTCCTTACCTTGCTCATTATCGTGCGGTGATAGCCTCTCACAGAATCTTTTCGGAGGTCGCAGACAGGATGGTGTGTTGACATTGGGATATGGTGAGTTGTGTTTATACTTTGGCTTATTGAGAAGTTCAATAATTTCATATTGGCAGATTGGTTGCTTGATCTACATCATTGCCCTTGCCCGATGTTAATTATCACAAGTACTAAACTCAGAGCAATAATCCATATGGTCTCTTACAATATTTTACCTGATGTCTGGATGTAGTTATAGTAATTATTTGTAGTGTATCTTGTATTAGATTTCGTGTATGTATTGTAAAATTTCAGATAATATATTAAATTCCATCTAATCGAAAAATAGGTGATAATACTTATGTTTTAGTATATATCTTAATGAATCGCTTATTTAAGAAATAAATTGGTATAGTGCTAGGCGAGCTATTCAAGCTATATAGCACTCAGCTAGTCGGTCCTCAATGATGTTGGTATGTCGGCAACTCACCGCTAGGCCTGCTATGGCTGCCTTTCTAGTGGCGGACACGCTAAAAACACTAAACGCAGTACGGCTACTATATAGGCTATAAAGGGCTATGCCGCCCGTGTCAACTTTCCTGATGTAGTAGTAAGCTGTCATTTGTCCTATTATTCGCGACATCGATGATAGGTCGCCCCCCAGGGTAAACCTTGTAACCGGCCCAAAAGGAAATAGCTTTGATACACTCATTCTCCGAATTACTTGAGTAACTTATCCAAAAGGAGATAGAATTTTGAAAAATGCATCTCTCCGACACGAAATCCGAGTCACTCCACCAAGGGGGTCCGAAGGTCGTCACTCCACCAAGGGCATCCGAAGGTCCTCAGGCCGTGTATATATAGCCTTCCAAAACGTAACTGAAACGACAGTCTCCGTCACCATGAAAATCCCCTCAGTCCTCTCTCTCTCAGTCTTCCTCGTCATGAACCTTGGCCTCGGAATGGCTGCCGCTAGTGATATTACACTTACGCTTTACGCCAATAATGACGTCGGGTGTGACCCCTCACAACAATGCGTCTCTGTTCCAATCAGAAGTGGAACGAAATGCATCGATACTGATTTGTATGTCCTAGCGATGTCTTCAGTTGGGTACCTTTAGCTAACTTGAACATAATCTACCCAGCGGCTGTGCGGGTCAGATACTGTCTCTCAGTGTGCTTGAATCAAATGGATGCGACAGTACGTACTTTGGATGACCTCCGATTTAGATACTAGTAGACTAATGGAGGTTTCACATTTAGCGTTCACGGCCTTTTCGTCTAGGTAAGAATATTTCTTTCAGTATAAATATCTGTGGGGACGAATTTGGGAACTAATCGAATAATTTTACCTATTCTCTAGTGATTGCTCTGGTGAAGGAACCGTCCTCCCTGCCCAGGGACAATGTGAACCGTTCTTCTTCCAGCCTGGCTCCATTGGGTTTAATTGCTAAAGTAACACTAGTTTTATCTGAATTATGTAGTTATATTTCGCTGTCCGAGTCTTGTAAACGGTTTTGATGGTATCAATAAACCTTAGGACTTCGTGAGATTCTGGGATGAGATACGTGCCGCCAGGCAGAACTGTGGCACATTGATCAGATCGACTCGTAGCAACGTGTGAGTTTCAATGCAATTAGCATTACTGTGAGTTACGTCTAGGGGGTCGAAGAAACACCATCAAAATTGGGCCCCGATTTCTCTAGAATATTTATCAACATTCAACAATCCAGAATCCGCGTGACTTCTTATTAACTCTCACGTAATCTTCAAGTTGGCAGGGAATCCTGCATGAGCACCTTTCCATCTTATTTTCTGTAATAAGACCATGAGATGACGTAGGATAAGTACGTGAAATTATTCATCTTTCTTAAAGGATAACTTGTATCCCTTTACAGTAAGCAGCGAGGGAGAAATGCAACAGGTGAAGGAACGCCGGCGAAAAACCATACTGAGAAATAATTTGTTACACGAGGTATCTTCTGATTATAAAAGCTCGCAATATCAAAATCGAGAACAGTAAGATATAAAAGTATCTTACAAGTCAAGGTATTTGAAAGTCACAAATCTTCACCTAGCAGTGCTAGTAGCCACCCTGATCAGATATTTTAATAACGGTATTCCACGAACTGCTCTGGAGTAATGACTCACTTCTGGTATACGTGCTGCGAAGCCATCATACTAGTATGCCACCGTCCTTGAATTTATCAATTATGAATTGGCCTAACTTAGAAGATACCAATCGTAGCCATATAGCTCGACTATCGGATAGCCTGTCAGGATTTAGGAAGACTGGAGGATTTTCTAATTGCTTGATGCTTCTCCTACGATCCCTTCAAGCCTACGCTCAAAATGTATCCAGTCCTCCCTGAGCTTTCTTTCCATATCTTTCCGGATAGCATTAGGTGTTTCATATTCCTCTAAGAATGGTAATATAAAGTCATAATTATGCCAAACGTTGCCAGAGAGTTCCTTAAGCCATACTGGATACAGCCTGACAGCACGATGTTCCCCTATAGACCACTTAACAATAGCATGCAAAATTGGAATGCTTCACCATTCATATTCCTTAATATCGAAAGGATTATTTGGATACGCAGATCCATTATTGCTTTCTTCATCCAATTCAATCTCGTAATGTGAGGAAACGTAGCACCATATGGAGATTAATGTAGCGTTCTCGCCCCTTTCAGACAATTATTCCCTATTCGACCAAAGGTGAGATACCTCTTTTAGTTCCTGGAGCATCACCAGACTATTGACTAAAATTTCAATAGATTGAGATGGTATTGCAATAATCCTGGAGCAATCCAGCTTTCTGTCTACAGTATTCATGAATGTCAGCACTGGAACGATTGAAAAGATGATATGCAAAAAATTATGTACACTGTATAACCTTGGTGAAGCCTCCGCCTTGTAACTGTAGATGTCAAGAAGGAAATGTGACTTGAGCCCTAAGTAAACTAATTTCTAATAAAGCCTGAATGCAGACCCCTTCAGTTCATAAGATTCCGGAATAACGGGATGGTATTCGAAAACCAAATATGTCGTAAATATAGATAGGATATGGAATCGATCTAATCGGGTTTGGTTATTTCCATTAAGTAGTGCCCCATACAAATCGTGAGGAGTGAGGATGATTAGCGAAAGGGATGTGCTGAAGAGAGAGTAAAAACCGTTGGACGATTCATGCGAAACCCTATTACAAAAGGAGGTAAAGTTTAGAGAAAACGTACCATTCGCCGAAATGGAATAAGATTCTGCTTGTAGTGGTAAGGCCTCGTTCGTCCTATAATTCACCGCCTTGACGATAGGTCCTTCCCAAGAAAACTTGGTAGCTCCTCAAACACCATTACTACAATGAACCTGGCAATCTAATCAGTCCTTTCCCTCAATGCACTCGGACCCTCTTGAGTAGTAAGCTGTTGTTCGTCCTATTATTTGCGGCATTGACGATAGGTCATCCCCCATGCACTTTGTAACCGGTCCAAAAGGAGATACAATATTTGATAAAAAGTGCACCCACTTTCGATCGAACTAGAATACTATTCGGCGTGTAGTAACCTGTCTGGCTCCCACAATAAACTCCCCAGTTTCTCATGCTGTGAAGAAAAAGCCCTTCCAAACTGCAACTGAAAATCAAAGTCATCACCGCCATGAAGATTCCCTCTGTCCTCGCTCTCTCAGATATGTCGCAAAAATCCAGAAGTCCAAATAATGCCTGAAAATGCATTATTAGATTATCAGATCGGACCCACTTTATCAGGCATTGTCATTTTTATGGCTTAAATTATATTTTATCATGCATTATAATGCATGACAGTCTGATAAACTTATATTGCATAAAAAGGCCTAAAAAGCGATGCTCATCTCATAGGTATCTACACATTTTATATGCTTATAAGGCGTCGCTATAGTACAAGACAGCATAGTATAAACAAACTCTATTTAAATAGTCTACTAAGTATGTATGTACATAGTGGTACGGTATGCGGTAAGGAATGGGTATCAAAATTGTACTTAGCAACTCGGACAAGACTGACTGCAAAAATTAGAAGTTCCATTAGCTAGATGTCGTATGCAAAGAAATTCATACTCACCTCCATTGGGACCAAACTAGAGGATGGCTCCCACGATCGTACCACCACCATCTATTGCATCCAATCCTTCCACCGCCCCACCCAATGCCCATTCACCCTCCGTCTCTTTAGCATCCGTACTTAGAGGCCTTCACTTGCTCCTCTATGCAGTTGTTCTACCCAAAACAAAAGCTGCGAAGACCTGCACCATCTCGCTCGAAAATCTACACAAGGCTCGCGAACTCATTACGTCAGCAATCGACGCCCACGAACAGCAACAAGACACACCTCAAATCACATCCATCCTTGACCAGCTCGATGCTATCTCAAACCATATTGGCCTTCCGTCAAAGACTGCACCAGCCGTGACATCTACCCCACCCAAGCCCATCCATCGTGACACCAGTTTATTTGTCACTCTTCTACAAGTTGACCGCCAAAACCCTGCGCTACGCAATCACTCCAATGCAGATCTGGTATGGGATGCTGGAGCTGCATGTCTCAACTCTAGATGTGTTGTTAAAACCATCCCTGATCCAAATGATCCCGAAGAAGATCAGGAAATTGGACCAAACATACGGGCAGGAGGAAGACACCGGAGTGGCGACATCTGGCTTCAATGTGCCACTTCAGAGGACCGGGATTTTCTCATCAAGCATGCCTCTATATGGATACCGGAGTTTTCGCCTCATCTAAAGCTATCTGTCCCAACATATCCTGTTGCGATTCATGGATTTCCAACCCAGTTTGACCCCTCACGGGACAGCGACGACATCTCCAAGCTCCTTGGTTACAACTCTGATATTATTTCCCATCCCTCAGCACTTCAGCATGCGGAATTCATTTCTCGTAAGGATCCAGAAAAGATTCAAGCCAAGAAAACCCATACCTCCCTTGTCCTTTATTTCACCGACCTTGCCACAGCCAACAATTGCATAGACAAACAAATTGTCTTCGATGGAGACATGTATCGAACAGCCAAGTTTGTTCGTCGACCTCCGCAATGCTACAATTGCCACCGATATGGCCACTTCGCCCGTGACTGCCGTTCGCCCACCAAGTGTGGGCTGTGCTCTGGTGTGCACCACACTCGAGACTGTCACTGCAAGAAATCAACATGTACGGACATGAAATCCTGTGGGCATGTTCCTCTAAAATGTGCTTTATGCTCTGGAGGTCATGCAGCAACAGGTATGGAGTGTCCTCATCGTCAAGAAATGTTGAGGCGATACAAGAAGACAGTCTGCGCTACAGGACGCCTTTACTAGTAGTTTTTTTTTTATACTTTCCTTTGCCTTTATACCCCATAAGTTGGGGAAGTGTCACAAGATGTGTATTCGATGTTCCCTTTTTGATCTATCTTCTCCCTTATATGACCCGATCACTACTCATGCTATTCTTTGATGACTTCTGTCAAGCAGCCAGTCTAGCTGACTGCATGAACCGGGATTCCAATGACTCCCATCATCACTTTGTTCTTGACTCCTCCATCATTTACATCCTGTAGACGTCCTGCTATTGCTTTATCTTCAGATTATAATCTAGCTTATATAGCTACATTAGTGTACATACACAGCAACACAGTGCACCATAAGCGCCTGGCGCTTCAAGCACTTTAATTGACATCTCTCTCTCTCTCTCTCTGGGACCAAACTAAACCATGATGCTAGGATCATATGTAAACTAAAACCCTGCTGACCAGCATCCTGATCTGACTCAGTTCAACCTCGAGATGTGACATGGACAATAAGTACTCACGATTTTGCTCCTGTACCCTCACGAGGATCAAGAAACAGTAACAACTACAGAGATCGTATGAGAACGAGACAGTACCGTCTATGTCCGAAGCATGTAGGGACGAGGATACATTGACGATGGCGAGGAGCAAAGGAAAAGGACGAGCACACGTTAAGGACGTCGAGGAAGGAAGCTCAAAATGTCTTGGGGAGATGGTAGTTAAGGAAAGAGAGGCAACGGTGGAGCCGTGTGGGGCTATAAGCACCAGCTAGCGCTCAATGGTTAAGCAAAAATGCGGCAATTCATTTCATTTATACAAGAGGTTCCGTCGCTTCGCTCCGGGTACAAAGAGAGCCTTTGAAGCAGCCTCCTTATATATTTTATATTTAATGTAACACCTTCCCGAAAGCCAACGCGGTCACAGATGTTTACTAAGACGCAAGGCTCCGCCTTGCTACGATATGGTACATAATCTTTTATACCTACGACCAAAGTAAATTCACCCCCTTCCATGCTCTTCCACGTAGCCTTTATAGAGACACGCCATCGAGTCCAACAAGTTATACCGACACGTCAGCTACATTGTTGACTACGTGGCACTGACACGTCAGCTTTCGAAATGGAAAACATATAAAAGGGGGCTCTGAAAACTCTTGTAGACCTTCCGCCCACACTCAGAGTGAAAGACGGGTAAAATAATAATGATAATTCCATACTTAGTACATAGAAATTCATAGGAAACTAATTACTTTACTTATATTCATCGACAATCATGCAATTATAATGCATATTGAAGCCAGACTGAAACTAAACATAAAAACCTCTGGTTTAAAGAGGTACAAAAAGTTCAAGAAGAACTACCATGTTTTATGCAATTATTATGAGTTATTATTTATGATTGTCTCAAGAAAAGAGACTAAAATATTCATGATAAAACAAGGTGATGCCTGTCACACAAAATTCTCTGTTCAAGAGAAAATAAAATTCAGTTCCATTAGAACTCTATTTTGAAAAATAATCGATAAATATTTATTATGTTCCATTAGAACAATACCAAAAAAGGAAAAATTCAAGCTTTCCTCAGAAAGCCCATTTCCTTAAATGGCACTTAACATGACCTTATCAAATCCTGTAGAAAGCTTAAGATACGAGGAATTTAGCTGTCATAAGTGGTTCAGCGAAGTCGTGGAGGCGAGGGTTGGATCCTTAGGAAACTAGAATGAGAAGACGCAATACTCCAACTCGTTTAACTGGAGTTATTTGGGAAATGAATGAGGAAAGTGTGGTGCTACAATCTCTCCACAGCTACTATTGATTTAAAAGGCGGCGGCAACGACTATAGTCTGTAATGTGTCGAGTTATCTCACTTACACTATCTAGCTACAGCTGAACCAACAGCCCCAAGATATAGTAACACAAGGTTTTGAGATTATATTCAATAATTCAGAGCTTAGTTGAGTAGAGGAGATAATGCAGTATAACATCCGGGATGGATATCACAGTGATGCATTTACAAGTTTTTTTTCTGAGTAGCTAGGGCAATATACTATCCTCCTTCACAGCGACACGATGATATAATGAACGCGAGAAAGGTTCTAAGATATAAAAACTATATTCTAAAGGGCTATATAGTATGGTCTTATAATGCCTGGAATGATCTCAACGAATATGATAATGTCTGATAAAGTCCGGCTGTATCTGATAAAAACATGATAATGCATTGTCAGACTGTCATGCATTATAATGTCTTAGGCATTTTTGCGACACAGTCTTCCTCGTCATAAACGGTAGACTTGCAATGGCCTCCAGCGGTATCGGTACACTTACGATTTCCAGTGATGTTTCTGGCTCAGAACCCTGTCGCATTTTTACAATCATAAGTGGATGTATCACTATTAATCAAGTGTATGCCCTAGCCTTCTATCCCTCTCACTGCCGGATGCCCTTAGCTAACTTGAACATGACGTACACAGTGACTATTCTGGCGACGTAATGTCTGTCAACGTGAATGGACCATGCAAAAGTACGTACTTTGAATGACCTTCGAGTCAGCTACAGGTAGACTAACAGAGTTTTCACGTTTAACGTTCACGGCCTTTCTTCTAGGTAAGGCTAATTGTTTGTTATAATTAACTTTTGAGGCGACTTTGGGAACTGACCGGATAATTTTCCGTATATCTTCCAGTGATTGCACTGGTGAGGAACGGTCCTACACCGCAGATGCTCAATGTGAATGGTTTTTCTTCCCCCTCGGTTCTATTAATAATGATTGCTGATAATGGTGGTTTTATCTGAATTATAATATGTCGTTCTCTGTGATAGCCGGCACCGCCGCTTATGTCGGTCGCCTTCGGGTGCCGGTGTTGACCGCTGGTGGTCATTTTTAAGTACCTATCTATCTGGCAGCATACCACAACTCCTACTCTATCCGCATCCAACATGCCATCTCCTACGTCTGGCTCTGTAGATGAAGATGTCGTCGATCCACGCCTGGAACCCACGGTCAACGCGGTCAATTGGGATGCACTCTCGGCCATCGCGTGTGACATCTATCGCGTCGAGTCAGCGACATGGGGTCAGCAGTTTAATGGTGGATACAACGTCGTCAGGTTTCTTCTACTTGGAGATGAAAATGGAACTGAAATCGTCGCCCGTGTGCCCTACAGACCAGAAGATGGCATGACCGATGAGCGCGCCGAAGCTCTTGGACGCCGCATTGCCAGCGAGGTAGCCACCATGGAATATGTCGCCGAACAAACCAAGATCCCTGTTCCTCGCGTTATCGCACACAACATCGAGAAGGATGGCGATGGGGTAGGCTCTCCCTATATTCTGATGAGCAAGATGGATGGAGCACCTCTCAGCTCGCTATGGGATGATATGGAGGATGAAAAACGCGAGGTGATCTTGCGTCAGGTTGTCGACATTCTCCTCCAACTGTCTTCCGTTCGATTTGATAGCATTGGGGCTCTCTTCAAGGGTGATGGTAACACGAAGCCAGCATGGTACATTGAACCCCAATTATCTGTCCTTGATATCGATGATTTCAGTGTCCTTCGTGCAATATCCGGTCGGTTATACAGTAATGCCCTGGATTATTGGACGTCATACGCTAATGCTAACCTGGAACGGATCGATAAAGAAGACTTTGGACACGTCAACAAAAGCTATGGATATGTGATGGCTTGGTTCCTACGCTCCCTCATCCCCACACTTTTTGATACCTCCCTTGATACCAAGGGGTTCTCACTATCCCCTGGAGATTTTCACTCCCAGAATATTATGGTCACCCATGCGGATACCTCTTCTCCCCGTATTACAGCTGTAATTGATTGGGAATTCACTTCCACTGACCCCACATCTACTTTTGCCCAGTATCCCCTCTTCATCGTCGACCACCCATACTGGAACGATGATCACCCTCTTAAACCCCGCAACATGCAGGACCAGGCGACTTTCAACCGCCTCATGCGTGAGGCAGAGAGCAAATCCGACCCAGAAGGTGGATTGCCACTTTCACAGGCGTATGAAACTTGTTATGGCGTCTACCTCTTTCAACAATGCATGAGCGACCCCGCCATGTTTAATGTGCTATATCAGCCGTTGTTTCAGCATATTTTCGGGGAACAAGATAAAGATGAAGAAGACTTTTCCGTGACTTACTACCAGGCATTAATGAACGGTATCCTCAAAAAGAAGACGGATCAGCTCGAGAAGGAGGCTGCTGTCAAACAGGAGGCCGTGAAGATTCTCGGTGACGAAGTGGTTACATTTGAATTAACAAGGTCGGGGTTTAAGGATATCGTCCTTGAGCATCGCAACAAATTTGAGCCTCAAGGTGAAGTAATGGAGTGGCTGACATTATATGGTAAAAACTAGTTTTTGAATGGATGGGTTCTGGCAGATTATACGCAGAGATTTAATCAATTGATAGCAACTCATCATAATTATATAGAGATAAACTTATTGTGAAGGATCTGAAATAGTAATTGATTTATACTCATGAGCATTTCGTCTTGCAATGAGCTGTGTTACCTTGGCAGAATCCGAGACATTTTCATCATGTCACTAGTTGTCCAAATAGAAAAGGTACTAGCTCTGTAGATAAATAGGATGACTATATGTATTCCGCGTAGTCCATAATACAGTTACAAGATCATCCAAGATCAGCTTTACATAAGAGCGCTGTAAAGCCATTGTAGAGGGATAATATTGATAGAAGATGGTATCCTTGAGATAACCAGCTCGCGATCCCGCTAGTTGGAATGTCAACTCGGAGGCTGGCGCCGAGAGTAGTATTTGGACCCCATTTGCTAACTTCTTGAAAAATCCTGATTATAAATTCTCGGTGTTATGCTGAATAACGAGGTATCATTACATTTCTTACAAATCTTTATATATAGACTGTCAAGGTCACTAAGCCTCAACTCTATAGTCTAGGATAACGTTAAATGGCATTACTTCCGTCTGACTGAACTTGGGAACTTATCAACACACTCGAGTGCAAACTTTTCCTTCCACCAATTTACCCTTGTATTCGCAACACCTCCTCATCCCGCCGGTGAGGGTCGCAGATGATGCAGATTTTGGGCGATGAGCTGAAATAAATGGCTGTTTGATTCAACTATTGAGCCACTCGACCACAAACGACAACCAAGGGCCTTAGCTTGACCACCGACCACCAGCACGAACACCCACAATTTCAAAACGCACCATTTCTCTCTCTCTACATCCCTCCTTAAATTTCTGTCCTTGCGAAATTAGGTGCCTCCTCCGAGCCTGTCGCCGATAAATTGTCTGTATACCGCGGCGTTATTGACATGTCTGAACAGGAGAAAAAAAAAGAGGGGTGATCATCTTCGATGACCCGCCGGGCCAGGCTTGAAAACGGAGCTTACCGATACTTCGAAGTTCATCTGATCCCTCTCTGACCCGTTCTGCCATCCTCTGTACATAGCATCCGACTCTCTGCCAACGTTTATTCTTGTCGATGATCCTCAGGCTAAGGCGGCTCTCTTTGGCCGCGGCACATAAGTAAAAATCAAACGGGTGTCAGACTCAGTGTGATTTGTGGTCGAATAGAGCCTTTCCAATGATCATGATGCGTCGTAGGGAAGTTGTAGCGTTGAAATGGCGGATAGTACGAGTCGCGCCGGTAGGAAAATCCTGAGTGAACGTCGAGCGACTCGACTCAGAGGTAAAAGATCCACTGGCCGCCTCGAGACCGGAAACCGGACCCTACTAAGGACGTAGTTTTCTTTCAGTGGAAAGTGCCAGTGGTTAGACTCTGGGATCTAGGAATTATGTTTGTGTTATTAAATATAATATTCTTGGACTCGAGATTGACTCACAATTCAACTGAAGAAATTTAAATAAAACTTTCCACCGCCTAAAATTTTAAAGTAATCAGTACTTAAAGGAATTTTTGCGAGCGAGCTCGAGTCGTCGGTTGAGTATTTTGCTATTTGGTGACCTCAAGTGAAATATATGTGCTTATTGAAGTGATTGAAGCGTTGATCGATATCATTGGGGATTGGTATACGCCCTATAAGCCTAATGAAATAAGCCTTGATGCATCTGAATGCGGCTCAGGAGAGATAATGCGTGCAAGATGAACGAAACTCACTGGCACCGTGACGAGAAAAATCTTCCATCCAGCCTTCCATCCTTCGAGGAATTTGATTAGGATTCAAATGCCCAGATAACGCGTTTGAATATTCTGGGTGGTGTATTACTTGACTTATAGTAGTCAGCTTTATGAATTAGGATCTGAGGAATATGATGAATCAGGCGATTGACTCTGGTTGAGGGATCTGAATATAAATCTAAGCTTAAGATTGTCGATTGACTCACCACCGTTGCCCGGGCCGTGGCAGTTCCTACGACAAGAACAAGCATAGTAATGACTATCAGGAATCACGTCCTTAAGGACTCCGAGTCACGCATAAAACACGATGACCAGGATAGCTGATAAAATTGAAGGAGGATAGATCATTGGGGTGCTTACGGTGCATCATGATCATGGTCCTGGAATTTGAAGGATAAGTCGAGAATTTAAGAATAAATAAAAAACGCACGGGCAACATTCCAAACTCCATTGTCAGTCGTGCCAGTGAACATCGAATGACCGGCTCGGAGGTAATAGAAGCCTCGGACCCCCGGCTCGGGCGGTTTTCTTTCTATGGAAAGTGGTCAGACATCGACACTTAGATATTACTTAAATACTCTTCGAAGACTCGGCAAAGATTGACTCACAGCTTAGTTCACATAACACCATAACGTGAAGAAAGGCGAAACTCACCACTGCCTAAATAAAAATAATCAGTATGAGCGAGTCCGAGTCGTTTGGATGTTTTTGGTAGCCTTTCCGGACAAACTGGCACGAGACAAATTCCCTCCTTCCAGACTTCGATCGGAGATCACGCTGTAAGAATTACTTGGCCAAGATTATTGACTATCGCATTTGAATATTCTTGGTGATGTACTACTTTATAGTAGTTATCCTATGAGTTAATTAGGATCTGAAAAAATGTGATGAATCAGGCGAAGACTCTGGCTTGTCTTAGGAATCTGAGTTTCGAACAACAGTAAGCCTCACCGTGGAGCTAGCTGAAGTATAATGCTCGGACGTGAGTTGAAAGGAAAAAGAAAATACAAACTCGCGGCCGGGGAAACCTTACAGTGTCTTAGTATATTTCTTAGGAATTATGATGGAAAGGCAATAAAAGTAGCTTTGAGTTACGAGGCGTTTGGGACCGTTCTGATGGGGTATACCTAGACCTGGGAAGATATTAATGCTATATCAAAGTTACGATTGACTTCTATGGAGCTGAGACATCTTACTTAGTATTAGCAAAAGACGAGGTTTGCCGTGCGTGACGAATGACGATTGATTTTTGTTTGCGAGGTGCCGCGGTTGAGTACGCCCGATTCCATGGGGTTGAACGTTGAGCAGGATCAGGATCTGAAAGGAGTCCGAGTCGATGTTGAGGCTTTGGGCGCTGGCTTTCAGGGAACGTGTGGAATTAACGTAATGAGGAAATTGCGTGATGCCTCACGTTGGCATCCTTGGAGTGTTTGGTTGGCAGTGCGTGTTCAGAGCGTCCTAATTCCCTCTATAACAATGGTAGAGTAAGGCCTGGAATGGAAAGGATAAGCGAATGCTCGGACGTGAATTAATAAGTAAATAAAATACTCACGGAAAGGCTTCCAAGGGCTATAGGAATTAGGACAGAAAGGTAGGACAAACAAAAACAACTCAGTTACGAGGCGTTTGGGATCGACGTTCAGGTGGGGGTTCTGGAAGATCTGGACTCTGGATGATGATCCGAGGAATCTAGCGAAAGACAAGATAGCATAACGACCGTCGATTGTCGATTTATTCTAGCATGCGAGGTGGGAAGAATACGCCGATACCCTGATTTTTATGTGCTGGATATCTGGAAAAATTCGATTCGAGCTCGAGGCTTTGCGCAAGCTTTCAGGGAACCTGTGGGATTAATGAGTGGGGAGGGAATTGCGTGATGGCCTCACGTTGGCATCCTCGGAGTGATTGGTTGCCAGGGCGTGTTCAGAGCGTCGTGAGTCCCTCTATGCAGGTCCTGGGATTTGAACGATAAGCTATTGTTCAGACGTGAATTGAAAAAAGAAAACTCACGGGACGCCGTCCAAGTTCGTGTCTAAGATTGTAGGAGTTAGCACTGACTTGCGAGGCGCTTGGGGTTGGGATCTGGGAGGATATTTAATAATTAGATACGGTTGACTCAAAAGATGAAACTCACCACTAAAGTCCTCAGTAATCCATTTTAGCTATTTGGTGGCGTCGGATAAGATCATAAAATATACGTTATTATAACGATTGAAGCGTCAATTGCTGTGGGACGTCCTATAATTGAAATAATTCCTGACTCGGCCTGGCGTTCATCAAGAAAGATAATACATGCAACACGCCAAATGAAGCTCATTGGCGCGAGACAGCTGAGATTCCTAGGCCTCCAGGGGATTAAGATGAATCATGATGGCAAATAGGTTGCATTTGAATATCGAATATTCTGGCTGGGTGGTGGATTCCTTTATACTTGATAGGTAGCTTTATGAATTGAAGAAATATATATAATGAATGAGGCGATTGACGAATCTGAATTTCAACAATGATAAGCTAAAGGCCGGACTGGACTCACCATCGAATTGTATGTGTCCGCGACTCATGTGTGTTAGAACAAGGTATATGATAAGGATCTAGTACTTCGAGATCATCGGGAACCCTTGGAGACTGATTATACATACCTCCCGAATTCGAAGGACGGTGGGTATATAATGTCGGAATTATTGAAGACGCGAAGACGAATGATGGAACGTGCTCAGAGTCAGGAAGGGAACGTGCTCCAATCGTGACAGAATCACGCGTGGCGTGACTTTGGCCGCGTCATACCCTTGAACACGACCAGCATGTCCAGTATCGTTTCTGTATGGTATGCCTCAAGTTGTACATTGTACAGTGCGGAAGAGCGCGAAGACATGTGCCTTCCAACTTGCAAGAGACGGCGCGTCGCAATTAAATGAGCGGTCGTTCGCGCGATGACCCGCAAGAGGGATCGGGGTTCCTCAAGATAAGTATACCGCCAGGCTGCGGAGGTGCGGGGTTCTGTGTTCTATGACAGGGTATTGGGTTGCCGCCGCGAGGGATGTCTTCTCGCCCACGGATCT